>JAXBDA010001602.1:0-52545 GCA_036023075.1 Gaultheria prostrata
TTGAGGTTCATAGTGGGATGATAGAAGAGAGAGATAGAGAGAGGGGGAGAGGAAGGGGGAAAGGGAGGGGGAAAAGAAATGTTGGGTCTCCAACTTCAACGGATTGGGATAAGATTAAGTTGTACGTGTCATTTCTTAAAGTGTTCTACGTTGCAACATTAAAATTCTCGGGTTCTTTGTATGTCACTTGCAATGCTTTTTTTGATGAAATGGTGAAGATTCAACAAGCTATTACCAAGTTGTGTGAAACCAATGATAGTGTTTTGTATCCTTTGGCCCATGGTATGAGTGCAAAGTTTGATAAGTATTGGGGAAATTTTGAAAAGATTAACTCAATGATGTTCTATGGGGTTGTTCTTGATCCTAGATGCAAGGTTAAGTTCTTTCAATATTGTTTTCTAAATACTTTGAGCTATGATAAGAAGTTGGCAAATGAGATGACGGATAAGATAAGATATGGGATTACCAATTTGTTTGAATGGTATGTGAAGAACAATGCAAGTGTGAATGTGCATAGTCGAGAGGAGGTTGGGGGAGAATCAAATAACGTGGTTTTAGATGGAGAGGATAATTCTAGATCTTTGAAATCTCTTTTCAAGATGCATGAACAAAATGAAACAAACATGGCAAGCAAATCGGAGTTGGAAAAGTATCTTATGGAAGGATAGGAAGATGATGATGATAGATTTGATATATTGAAGTGGTGGAAAGACAACTCCTCTAAGTATCCTATTTTATCCCAAGTAGCACGAGATGTGCTAGCTATCCCCGTGTCCACGGTCGCCTCTGAATCCGCTTTTAGCACGAGTGGACGGGTGATCGAACCATATCGAAGTTCACTCGCTCCCAATACCGTGGAGGCTCTTATTTGCGCTCAACAATGGATAAAGAAGCCAACTAAAATTAATCTTAGAGATCAACTAGATGAGTTGGAGCAATTGGATTCGGGTACTACTTTTTACTTGTGTTTTTGTTTTCTGTCATTTATGGATTATGGTACTTAATTACTTCTTTGTTGGATAAGTTACTTGGTTTTCTTGTGTTTGTTTGTATTTTTTTTTTATAGTTTTGGAGTAAGGTGGTAAGGCTAAGGCCTAAGGGTTGCAGGTTGCTGACTGTTGCTGGTTTGATTGAGGACTATTCGATATTTGGTAAACACTTCACCTCTAAAAAAGACTCACTATTGATTGTTGCTATTTTGGAGTTTGTATTCTTACCTACTCACTGTTGATTGTTGCTGCTTAATGCTTAGTCTTTGAAATCTGTTAGATAAAACCTGCTGCTTAATGCTTACTCTTTGGGTTCTGGATTAAGGATTGTTTGATAAGAAGAAGTCAATTATATTATCACTATATAGCAGCAATCAATATTGAGTCTGCCTTGTTGGTTTCAATCTGTAGCCGAATAGATAAAGTTTAGATTATATAGCAGCAATCAATATTGACTGGCGTGAGGCAAGTTGCTGGTTTCATTTATATTGTCTAGTTATGCAATTACTGTAATAGTAGCACATTTGGTCAACAAAATGATCTTCTTAATCATTATGCATTTGTGTTATTTCAGAAAATGAGTTACGGAATCTGGAAGGTTCGGAAATTGAGTTGTTGAAGCTGGAAACACATGCCATCTACCTTGTTGAAGATGGACTTAATTCTGCCTTGCTGAATTTTAATTTCTTACCTTGTATTGTTGCTACCTTGCTTCTTTTTCTATTCCAACCTTGTTTGAAGGTGACTGTGTAATGTTTATAGTGTGTAATGTTGGCAAACAATGGTAACTATGTCCGTGTGTCGGGGGTGTGGTTCAATATGGTTCTCAATTGAACCTGGGATTTCTGTGAAGCTCAATCCAGGGAATGAGCCTTTTGAGTACAATATATGTCGTTGGTCAATTAGTGTTTTTGACAGTGCATGAATGTGTAGTGCATTCGTAATTTGCTGGGATTAGTATCTAATATTTGTTAAGTATCATTATGAAGAGATAATTGTAGTTTTTTTTTTCTGGTAGTGCACATTTCAAAATGATCTTTAAGCTTTGACTGGTGCTACTGTGTTGTTTTGTTTCTGAGGCAATTCTTAGCCCAGTTGAATCATATGAAGAATCTTGGTTTTATTTTTTGCTAATTGGGCTTTTGTGTGAAACTACAAATTTTATGGCACTGTGCACAGCCCAAAGTAAATTATTTGAGCCCAAAAATAAATTTTTTAAGCCCAAAAGTAAATTTTCAAATGGGCTCAAGTAGGCCCATTTTGGCCAAACCGAAATCCCCGAAAAAACCGAAATCCCCGGCCGAACCGAGGCACCCCAAACCGAATTCGGTTCCTTCATAAAATCGGTCGGGATCGGTTTCAAGAAAGCATACCCCGAACTGAATCAGTCCGGGATAGAATCACCCCGAACCGACCGAAACCGAATCGATTTCACCCCTACCAGCGGGATATGGAGGTTTTCTACCGTACACGAAGGACAACATCAGACTCCGGCGGTGACAAAAATTGGGGATACACAGTGTGGGAACTCCGGGACATCTCCGGAAGATTCCGAGACTAGAGACGGGTCAGAAATGACTACACAACTCAGTGGGGGAAGTATTGAAAAATTGGTTTCCGGGAGTGCTGACAATCAACGGGGGTCCCGGGATGTTATTTAGGTGGCTACATGGCCAAAAATGAGTCCGGAACGCAGTTTGCAAGTCCATATGAATAGTTGTAAAATTCCCGTCCGGAGCCGAAAAAAGCTGCCAGCGGGCCCCAGGATATATCCGGTACAGTTTTGAATAACAAAAATGATCATAAAAAATATGGTAGTTTTTATAGCAAAAAGTTATAAAAATCTTGTGCTGACCCGCTTCGGGCCGATGGCGGGCCCCGGGACATATCCGGTACGGTTTTCAAAAATAAAAGTGACTATAAAAAATACGATGATTTTTATAGTGAAAAGTTTAAAAAATCTCGTTCGGACCTGTTAAGGGCCGACGACAGGCCCCGGGATGTATCCGGTACGGTTTTAGATGGTAAAAGTAAGCACAGTTGACTCAGTTGACTTTTTAGTAAAAAGTAGAATTTTTCCGCCCGGGCAGAAAAATGGTCTCGGGCGGGTCCCGCGTCATCCCCGGTAGGGTTTTCATATCGAAAATATGTTTTCAAATTCCTAGGGGTATTTTGGTAAATATTGAAAAAAAATTGGTTTTGGGGGTCCAGATGACTGTCGACAGGCCTCGGGTGGTTCCCGGGTCAAATCCGTTGGCTAGACTGACTCTGGGCGTAGTGGAAGGGTACTTTGGTAATTTTGACAGGGAGCTGGCCCTGAGGGCAACACAGGGGTATTTTGATAATTTGGTGGTGGAACTGACCCTGGGGGCAACACAGGGGTATTTTGGTAATTTTGACATGAAGGTAACCCTAGGATGGACTCAAAGGTATTTTGATAATTTTAGGGAGAAGCTGATTGCGGATTCGGAACAAAGTCAAGACGAACCCTACGACTCTTTGGCATGCTGAACATTATCTAAAAATGCACACAGAATACAGTGTAAATGATATGATTAGTAAAAATGGTGAAAGATGGTCCGGCTTCTCGGAGCACGCGGACGGCATAACTGGGTGCCTTAAGGCAAATTTGCGGTAGGGGCACGAGAACAGTTGAGATCGTATGAATCATTCCCAGGATTTTTCCCGATGCTTTGTTTTAGTTGTTTTGTATGGCTGCCCGGACGGCTAGTCAGGTCAAAGTTATAGCGATCTCTGAAGATACAGAAAACACCCAGAGGTGATGGTAGAGCCACGCAATGGACCCGTTTGAAGTATCAAACCCCTTTGGCGCGTACGCCATTGTAATAGTCTTTTGGTATTCCTCGCCGCAAACCCTAACGAAACTGACGCGGTGCACACGACAGCGTACGTTCATTCTTAGATATATTTGAATAGACTGACTTGATATGAATGCATGATATAAAGACGTCCGGTTTGGACGCAGGGCTAGCTCGGGCAGTTGCCGGGCCAGTACGATTCTAGATGTACCTACCACATACTAAAAAGCAGGTAAACAACAATTGATATTTAAATTCACTTACAGACTCCCGGTTCGAACCCCGGGTAGAGAATCTGACGTTTTAGATCGCCCGAAAAATCGGCTATAGCCTCTGGTAGAAACTGGTTGATTTTAAGTCGTGAATCGGGCAGCGTAACGGCAGGACTGGAGGATCTGGAGTCGGGACTCGGACAGAGCTTCCGCTAAGCCCTAACTACCTATAGTTCTTTTCTGAGAAAAACCGGCAGAGCTTCTGCGTAGTATCTATATCCCGAGATTCCACCTAGGGAATCCGGCAGAGCTTCGGCGCAACTCTGACTACTGAGGTTCCTTTCTGAGAAACCCGGCAAAGCTACTGCCTAAGCTACACTTCCAATCCTGCTCACCAAACAAATGGCTGAAGAATTCCCAAACTAGCCGAATGTGGCCAAAGAATTCAACGGAGACTCAGGGGGTGGACAAGGTGTGTCAAATGAAGAAGTGTTTCTCATATATATACTAGTGGGTGGCGCCTATCCCATAGGCGCCAATTCCAAGTGGCAGCCAGCCATTGGCTGCCTCGATTTTGGCGCCTATCCTTGGGGTTTACATCCCTTCGCGCGATGCTGTCCTGGCTCGTCCGTACTCGCGTGTAGTTCTATGATCCAATAACGTCCAGGAAGGTATCCCTAAGGTTTTAAGGTGCTCTAAGTGTCGTGGCGACGTCCATTTTCCAAATTATGCTCCGAAGAAGGAGAAATATGATCGTCCGGCTCTCGATTGAATTGGAGCGCGATAAGCGATTGGATTACCAAACGAAGTCCGATTGACCTGAAATTTTACAGGGAACTTCAATATGGTTAGAAATGAATTATCAACGGTGTTGAACTTGAAAATTGGGTCTCGATGTCCATGATCATGGAATCGGCCGTCCCTGGAAGCGCGGTGTCCCCAAAAAATATCAAACGGGCTCGAAATTGCCCGATACTTGACGTGAGACTTACTTTCATAACGTTAAGCTTAAATATGAAGTTTGGTGAGATTTGAAGTTATACAGATAGAACCTGGATCTTCTGGCCCTGTTTGTCAGTTTTTACTAGGCAAGGGTACAGGGGGAGTGATGGTTCAACAGTCAGTCGTCGTCCGATCTTGACGAAACTTGAACCAATCACTCTGGAATGTTGAGATGGGTACATCCAACGGTCTGATGCTCAATTAGATGTTCTGATGATATAGCTAGTCGGTAGGCCCAGAAACGAGCTTCCGGGAGCTGATTTCTGTCAATATATAGAAGGGAGGGTTGTGGCCTCCTGAAATGGCATGCTTGTCATTCAATCTATGCACATGCAGATGTTAGATATAAATTGGTGTTTAGAATTGTGTCGTGGCATCAGTATCTTGTACCTTGCCCGCTTACCTTGTCGTTCCTCATGAGACGTAAATGTCATGTGGCACTGGAAACAGATGGGATTGGACATTTTTATTTCAATCACACTCTTTGATTTGGAATAATATACAAACTATAATCCTGATTGTGTTGTGGTATGATATTATTCAAGACGTAAATGTCATCTGTCTCACAATGAATTCAAGAATTTTTGTGTTGTGGTATGATATTATTCACTAGATCTGTTTGAGGGTAAACAAGATTGTCCCATATTATCAAAACATGAATCAATAGAAGAGGGTTAGGAATTTAGTATATATTATTGGCATGTCTTTGTCATTCATGTGCTCAAAACTCAGCTGGGGTTGGAAGATGATTGAGAGGAGATGATAGGTTACATCAGATAGAATTTTGGTCATGGCTTGCGATATGTACAATCACAAGCCATTTGATAGATGTCTCAAAGTTGTCTCTCTTCGACTTCATGCCCTCTCAATTCCAAGTACCCTTGTGATATTTACAATGGTATATCTTCAAAACTTTGGGCCGTGGCTTTTGTTTCTTAGAAAGACTCTCACGTTAAGTTTGATCGTCTAATAAACACTTTAGAGGAAAGCACTCGCTCAAGCAATTGTGGACAATCATAAGTTAGACTGCCAACTTGAGTAACGCAAACATCTCTAAGAATCTAATGTCGCAAACATAAGAGTTCCTCCACAAGTTTCGTCCATAGAAGGCGAGTCAGGGCCTAAGATTAAACCAAGAGATGAAATTGCAATACAAAATAGGTACATAGTACGGTATTACTAGGGACGGATGTACGAGGAGACTAAATTAGCCGAAACATAGTTGTTGGTTTAGTAAGACAACTCTCAACGAATACATAGCAATAATTAATAATATTGATTTTAGCCGAGGGGGGGGAAAAACACGACACCAAAATCACATGTTTCACGAGCCTCGAAATAGAAAGGGCCTCATTAAGTTGTTCTTGATTGAGCCAACAGGGGAATTCTAGTCTGGGCCGTAGTCATTTTCTGTCTTTCCCAAAATTTAAGCATCGGCAAATTCCAAGCCGCCCCCACTTTTTGTGGGGACTTCCGTACAAACCCAAATTTATTTTTCACTTCCCATTAAGTCCTAACGAGCGTGGGGCGCATTTATTCCCTGACTTTCTCTCTCTCTTCTCCTTGCTTTTTTATGCATGTGCAGTCTACTCTCTCTCTCTCTCTCTCTCCTCTCATCTCTCTCACCCTTTCGGTCCACTATTTCTCTCTCTTCTCTCTTTCTCTCTCTCTCTCCACCTGACACATTAAATCTCTCTCTCTCTCTCTCCTTTTTATTTTTAAAACTTTAAATATTTATAACTTTTAATTTATATATCCGATGTTGAAGAAAAATATTTTTAGAACCTACTCGACGACATCTATCAAACAAGACCCATATTGGATATGAAATTATGCACACAAAAAAAAATTCTACTCTCTCTTTTTTATTTTTAAAACTTTAAATTTTTCTAATTTTTAATTTATATATCCGATTTTGAAAAAATATACTCCCTCCGTCCCTTTTTAAGTGATCCATATGGGAATACGTGCAATTTCAAACCCCTAAAAAACATATTTCTCTATATAATTTTTTAATTTTTTTTATACCAAATTAAAGTGCTCATTGAGTACTTTAATTTGGTGTAAAAAAAAATTAAAAACGTTCTACGGAAGTGCCTCTTTTAACGTTCACAAAAATACACGTTTCCCAAGTGGATCACTTAAAAAGGGACGGAGGGAGTATATTTTTAGAATCTACTCGACGACATCTATCAATTAAGACCCATATTGAATACGAAATTATGCACATAAAAAAAATTCTTATAGTGTGAGTTGTACATTTTTTTGTATTGAATATAAAATTACTCCGTCAAATTAGAGTTTTTGATAGATATTTTTTTCATCTGTTCAATGCAAAAACTTATTTTTAACAGATATTTTTTTATCTGTATAATATGTTTGATAGATATTTCTTATCTGTTCAAAACAAATAATGTGAACTTTAGTTATTTTTGACAGATATTTTTTATTTGTTTGTCATTGTGCCTTATATATTTGTTTTGTTTGTTCAAAAAAAAAAATATTTTCCACAGATATTTCTTTTATGTTCAAAAAAATAATGTGAACTTTAGTTATTTTTGACAGATATTTTTTATTTGTTTGTCATTGTACCTTATATGTTGGTTTATTTGTATATATTAGCCAAAAATAATTTATATGTTGGGTTATTGTGGCTTATATGTTGTTTTTTGATTTATCTGTTGGTTATTATGGTTTATATGTCATTTTGTGTGGTTTATATGTTGGGTTATTGTGGCTTATATGTTGTTTTTTTATTTATCTGTTGGTTATTATGGTTTATATGTCATTTTGTGTGGTTTATATGTTTGTTAATGTGCCTTGCATGTTGGTTTTTGTAGTTTAGTTCTTAGCAAATGTGATTTATCTGTTTGTTAGGTTATATGTTGGGTTATTGTGAATTAGTATTAATTATTGGGTATAAAATAACTTTTTTTTCATGTACACAATTTCATATTCAAATGGGATCTTGTTTGAAAGATCTCATCAAATAGATTTCAAATATATAATTTTTATAAAAAATAATTGTGTATAAAAAAAGTTATTTTAGTTTAAAATATAAAATAAAAAAGAAGAGAGAGAAGTATTAAAAGCATTAATGGGGAAGAGAGCGAGCGAGAGAGAGAGAGAGAGAGAGAGAGAGAGAGAGAGAGAGGGAATACGTACAAACAACACCTGAGAGAAAGAAAAAGTTGATTAGAAGATATTATTTGGTGGTTTTCAAATAATGTTCCACCACTCATTAAATGCCAAATGTCAATTTGTTACTCATATCACTCACAAAAAGTAATGGGTCCCGCAATATAAACCAATAATACAAGAGATGGGAGATACATCGGGATATTCCATCCGCATTGTATGATTTTCTTAATCCTAATCTCAAAGCGCGTGGGTGTAAAGGAAAAAGGGTTTGGACGGAAAGGATATGACGCGCGCAGGGCCTAAACATCCAGTGGATGTTCAAATAGGGCCGGCCAGTCAAAAGCCCTTTAAGCATTGGCTGACACCTGAAGGTCTTGCAAAGAGATCTTATAATAGAGTAGGATTGGGCTTGGACCCAAATGCTTGGGAAAATGGTCAAAATATGCCAAATAGTATGGAGCTATCCAAAACAAGGCCATAACATAATTTTAGACCCTGTAAGCATAATTCAAGAATAGATTACTCAGTGCTTGGGCACTGCTACGTGGGCCCCAAGCCCTTTGTTCTTTTTTTTTTTGAACGAAAAAAAAATTTATTAATCAAATATCAGGATGCAAGATTAAAAGAAGCAAGAGATAAAACATCAAACGAAGAAAAAGAAATCAACGGAGTTGGAACCCTAACCAACAACTATCATCTGTTTGTCGAGACCCAAAAGGTTGAAGGCTGACCAAGAGACAACCAAGCAACCATCAGACACCCCAGCCCTTTTCCCATCACACAGTGTAGACTTTACGCACTTTTCTTGGCCCACACCAAATAATTGTTGGAAAGAGGGAATGAGACACCACATGGCAGTGACCCTGAGTCATCGAATAATTTTTCTAATTCAAGATACATTGTCGAGTAAATGATAGTTGTGGATCATTACTCTAGTACTTTGGTGACCACATTTGGGTATCTGTGAAGTGTCACCAATGTATTAATTAAATGTGTCCCATTTATTGTGTAGTGAAACACATTTTACCAATACAATAGTGACAATAAATGATCACCACGTGGTCACCACAACACTGTTCAGATCATTAATATGTTTGGTTCTCTGACCGTGTCGTACCGTATCAAAATTAAATTTATAAAAACTTAGAATTAACTACTACTCAGAAGAATAGTGGCTAAGTCCGAGTGTCAATCCACGGAGACAATTTGGCTAGTTAATTTTCGTTAGCTTCGATTAATTTCTAATTTAAGTCGGAAAAAGAGATTTGAGGGATTGGTTTTTGGAAACTAATTTAATTAAGCAAGTAATAAAATTTGTGAGAAACTAATGAGTGAGAAATCTTGGGCTTCGAATCCACCCCAACCACGTAACTAAGTTATGTGTGCAGGCTAGGTTTATTATTCGAATCACAATTTGTCAAGAGAATAATTATGTTGTTAACAAGCATGGACTATCCCATAGCACGGACCGTCTGGCTAGCACAATCCGTCTCTTTCACGGACCGTCCAGTGGCACGATCCGTCTTGCGAGCATAACCATTTCAGTTACCCAAGCACAAACAAAGAAAACCATTGTTAAACTATGTATTTGAGAGTGCACACACAAATACTCAACCAATAGAAAGAACTAAAACGATTCCATCTGATCATAATGAAAATATGTTCTTAGTAAAACAATTGATCTGAATTAATAAACCTAATGCCTACACATATACAAAGATACTTGGAACGGGGCTTCATCTTCCCCGTAGATGAGTGTTTAGCCAGACATGGAGTCTCTCCCCAACTTCAGAACCCCTAATAATGATTTAGGATTCTCTTTTTATGGAAAATGCTAATGTGTGCCCAATTAAAAAAGTATACTGAAATGTGTGAAAAGTGTATAGGAATATATGAAAGTGTATTGGAAAGTGTAAAATGTGTATTGTTTGAATCCGTGTGTGTTTTGTTTGTTTGTTTGTGTGCTTAATGTGTGCTCATTAGGTAATGGGCACACGTTAGCAAGACCCTTTTATAGTGCTCACAACTCTCTTGGAGTCCAAGGAAAAGAATAAGTTTTAGGAAGTCCAAACTCCCCAATAATCCCGTTTTTGCCTTCTGCAGTCCACTTCCAGCCCAATTCCAACCTCCAAAACGTTGGAATTTGGAAAACTCATAAACTGGAAAGTTGTAGGAAATTGAATTTCCTAATCGGTGCCATAAACCTTGCCTCAATTGGATATTCAGGCTAAAAGATATGGCCAAATTACTAAAGACTGTCCAGATTCCTTTCCAATTCGGGATTGAATGATTTTCTTTCCATATTGTAACTTTATTTGGCTCATTAATCTCCAAATCCTACAAACACATTAAACTAATTAATCCGCGCCAAATAATAACATAAACGGACTCACAAGTATAAATTAGAGGTCTTAATTGGGTACAAACAAGCACCTATCATTCTCCATACCACCTTTATCGTAATTTGCTTATTTCGTCCCCTTCCTTCTACTCGAATGGGAAAATTTGCCTCGAGTCTCTCTTACAGGTGAGTATATCCCACTACAAACAAATTAGCATCTCTCAAGTGAGATTGAAAGTGACATCAAACAGAATCTATGATGGCTCCATTATGATTCAAGCATTTCATTTCTAAGTTTTGAGGTTTTTACCACCAATGTAAAAAATCAAATTGACCGGAGATTGAACCCACCTAAACGAGCCAATTTAAAACAAGAGAATAGACGGTCGGACTCCGACCGACGACTGCTGATTTTACTTCCATCATAAATGATTCCACCAAGTATTTACCAAGCCAATTTAAAACAAGAGAAATAGACGGTCGGATTCCAACCGACTAACTGCTGATTTTACTTCCATCATAAATGATTCCACCAAGTATTTATCTTATTCCAGTTCACAAAAAAAAAAAAAAAAATTGATTTACAGTATTCTTACTAATTTGAATTTTCCGTAAATGTAGTAGTAAACACATGGAATATTTAGAACTGTCATGCAATGGTGGATCCAATATTAACTGCAAACACGATCCATAAGCAAGAAAAGCTGCAACACTTATTTTATAACCACATATCCAGGTCAGGTTGCGCACACCTCAACTAATTCCAGAGTTCTGAAGATAAAGAACAAACATAACCCCAGTGGCCTCAAGGTTTGAAATGTGCCTCCGTGGAATTCGAACATGTGACCTCATGATCAAACATTTATTATTTTTTCATGGTCACTTGTAACTACACCCACACCTTTTTATCCACCCTACATGATTATGTGGTGACTAAGTGCAATTGGGGCATCATGTATTACGAGTTGTACTTGAACAAGTGCATTGCAGTGGAGCTAAATATAAAGTCAGAAAAAGGCAGGGAAGGGAGCGAACAATAAATTGAAAATCATGGTGCAAAAACACTATAATAGCTGTTCAATCCATTCATGAGGCAATGCAAAATCATGATGAAAATTTCAAATCAGCCACTGTTGACTCTGGGGGAACAAAAGAAATCGAGTTCTATGATACCCAACAAAATTGAAATTCCCTTCCAACCATTCAAAATTCCTATAGACAACACATTTTAAAGCAGGGTTGTACATAATCCTAAACCAATTTCGTAAAAATAAACAGCAGATCGATCTACAAAATTCAGTACCCATTTCAGTTCTATATATAGGCTGGCACTCCATATTTCCCAAGGATGGATTGCCAGCGATAACCTCAAAAGGGTCTTTTTCCCTATGCAGAGTACAATGGCATATCTTGTATCCGTTTTAAATAGCAGAAAAACCTTAATTTTGATGGTGTCTACTTGAATGACTGCATTGCACTGCGCGTCCTAAGAAAAGAATCACTGATGCCAGATATTGTCCGCCCAAACACCCGTGAGACTGAATTCCTGTTGCTTGTATCTCCCGTTGCATTAATGCCGTTAGAAATGCCTGGAGTGGTCAATGGGTCAACTTCTGAAATTCCATGAAACTCCTGGAATGAATAGAACCCACGTTAGACTTGAAGTGCATGCAAGAGGAAAAAAAATCATAACTAGCGTAATTAGAGTTGCATAACCTTTAGGCCAGAGGCTGAGACAGAGGTATGCAATGGTCTCTGTACCAAAGAAACATATCAGACCATAGATTATTATGCAAATCATTCAACAAATTGATTCCACATCAAATAGTAAGAAGAAAACAAGCCATTGTTATTGTCTGTATAAGTGAATGGCAATGAGCCAATGACCACAATAAATCCCCATGATAATATGGTTTGTACACCAACACCACAAACTCCAAAAGGCTGTGGACACGTTACTTTTGAAATGTCAAGAATCAAGAGTATACGCTCTTCGCTCTCCAGCTGTGTGTGTGTGTGTGTGTGTGTGTGTGAGAGTGAGAGAGAGAGACAGAGAGAGAGAGAGAGAGATCCAAGATTTCCTCTGCTTCCAGATTTTACCTAACCATAGAAATAGAACCACTTCAAAGAATGACCCAACTCATATCAAAATATTCAAAGAGACATGGACTAAACATGTCCGCCGAAGAGTTCTGATGTTTCTCAGTAAGCACCGACCAGGTATTAGTTTCCCACGCTGCAATCTCTCTTCTTCTTTCTTTCTTTCTTTTTTTTTCAATTTTTTTAGCAATAGGCTCAACTCCATTGAGGACAGAAACAAACCTTGTTAGTTCCATTAGAAGCAGAAGGAGATGGCAATTCCACCGATGGTATGGGAGATGGAGATTCAGTCTGCACAGGCAAACATAAGAGTAAGAGCATTGCAGAATTTGCTGTTGAAAGTGATGCAAAAACGTGCCAACACCACGTACTTGAAGCAGAACACAGATTCATCCACCAAAAAAAAGAAAGTGCTCTCTATACCAAATGTGCACGCACAAACTGCCTTCTTGAAAAGAGGCAGGCGGCAGGCCATAATTCCTGTGGTTGGAGGACTTATTCTCACTCACCTTATGGGATGTGTCAGAAATATCTTGCAGCCATACAAAATATATTTTAAATAGATAGCTCTAAACTATTTGTTCCCCAAACTCAGAATGAGACGTGTTCATTAAAACTTCATTGTCATTAAAAACACATACTAACATAACAAGAGAAGATATCATAACAAGAGAATAAATCATATCATTACCCCAGATGAGGGTGGCATTTCAAGAGCTGGCCTGGACGAACTTGATGGAGCCGCCTAGAGGAAAAGATGGTAGAAATTAACATGGAAAATGAGTTCTCTCATATTAACTTTGAAATATGGAGGAAATGAGGATGAAGTTAGGCTTGTGCCTGAATACGCTCGGGAGTTTTGCTATTCTCCAAGTTCCAGGCAGCATAAACCAACTTCTTGACTCCTTCATTTGTGTCATCCTACGCAGATGAACACAGCATTAAGGTCCAAAGCCATAAATCTAGATGGCACCGCCAACTTTTGTAATTTCACATTGACGTTATGACATCAATATAATACCTGTTTCACTTCTATTCTCTGGATTTTAGTCTCCTGGACATGGAAAAAGTTAAATCAGCGTTCTAATTTACATCTAACAACAATCTCATAGAAATTGGTAAACAAAGATGAGTCACCAGAGTTCGGACTGCATGGTGAACGGATTGCACATCCACACAAGTCACTTTGACTTCTCCTCGGAGTTCCGAAACCTGAATAATTTAGTATATCTTCATGAATTAACTTGGAACAGTCACCAGCAGAAAAACTAAATAGCTAGCAAACCTTTAATGTGGTCCCACCTCCTCTCTTGTAGCAGCAGTAAGCTCAGCACATTCATCTAGATTACAATCCACACGGTCAATCCTGGAAGACAAATGTCGTTTGGTGGCCTGGAAAACAAACAAAACATCTTTCAGGAGTTCTCTCTTTCAAATAGGCATCCTTGGACATTAAGGCCATAACCAGCATATAGAATATCTAAAGCCCCAATAAGGACAAAAGTACCTTGGACATAACCAAGGACAGGGCTGCGTACTAGAGCAAACTGGATATGGTAAACCTATCGAGCCATCCCCACAACAGTGATCGGCTTTGAGCATACTATTATTGATTACCGCATATATTCTCATTTCAACAACTACATATTAGCAAAGAAGTGTGAACAAAAAGCTCTAATGCCTATTTACAAAAACCATAAATGAATTGCAAGTTCAGAGATTAGATCCCTCAGAATCAAATTGGGCCAAAAGATCAAGATTCAAGATAAATTCACGAGGAAGTGGTATTTCTACTCCTCGAATTAGGAAATCTTGAGGGATTAATACGTATTCATAAGAATTATGGTTTTATTATAAGTCAATAACAAGTTACTTCTTCTACTTGTAATGTGCTTCAAGAGTTTTGAAACGATGGACATGTGTGTCGCCCAAGAGTCTAAAGAGTGTCTGGTTCTAAAAAATTAAATCAACTACCATCACATGTTTAGATGAGAGTCCAAAATGTGTCAGCAAGTGTCAGATGAGTGTTGGTGTCCGACGGGACAACCCAGTTTGAGCAATTTGGTCTTCTAGTACCAAGGGTTACATATATATCTGTTCTTAATTGGCAATACTCTTTTTTATGCTTTATTCTTTACAATCAAACACCTGTTGGAGGTAGGAAAAAACTAACACATGCCTGTGGCACTTATTTCCAATTCATCTGCCTCCCATTATATGTTCACGTTAGAAATAGCTGCAATAAATACATCCCCCATTTGCCGTTCAAAAAAATATGAATATACAACCCACCCCATTTCAAGCATAAACAAATGAAGAGGATAACCTCGAGTTTACAAGAAAAATGGTCTTCAGACTCTTATTATCATATACTCCTATACTTAATGATTGAACTATCACCCCTCCAAAGTTCCAAACTATAGCTATAAATAAATGCAATGCATTAAGCCTCAAACAAAATCAAAATCTATGCACACAGTTCAAGAAGCAATCGTGTAATTGTGCAGGAGCATGCAAACTGGCCTGCACAACCGAGAGGTTAAAAATCAAAGAGAAAAAAACTCAGATCCAGGCCAAATAACTAGATTTCTCTCCTATAAACTACTGGAAAACAGTAAAAGGGTGAAAATCTTCTAGTACATTTCACGTACGTACTGCAACCAAATAGGCTTCATGTCTACTTCAAACAAAGCATGCAAGAATTGCTAGTAGGTAGTTCTTAAGGACTAAGAAATAATAACATTTCGCTTCTCCATCTGCTCCTTGCAAACACATATCTGTAATACTACCATCAATACAGGCAAAAGCTCATCCACAAGGCTCAACCTTTGCATCCTACTGTGTCACACAAAAATCAACACCAGCCACTTACGGAATATTATGCACAAAAAATTGAACATCTACAAACATTGTTTCATTTTGAGAGCTCTAAAACATTATGCAACTCAGTTAAGTATCAGACAAACAAATTCCTCTAGAACTGTTTAAATAAGCGTAAGCCCCAAGATATATTCTAAACGATGATATAGACGTCGTAAACAGAAAAACTTGCCGTGATTGAAGAGTAAACATTCTCAAGTTGTTTGGCCACAGAAGTGCATGCATCTGTTAAACTACGCCTGGTTGCAAACATCATCTCCGGAAGTTTCCAACCCTGAGAACATAGAGAAAGATATAAGGCACCGTAGCAACAAAAGGATAACATGTTGTACATTCGAAATTTTGAAAGAACCTCGAAATTACAAACATATAGTCTACAGGCAACATAATGTTGAACAAGGATGGATTTAAACCTTTTCAGTAGAAGGACAGAGCTTCTTCTTCTTTTGAAAACCCTTACTAACAATAAAAAAAAATCATTCAGGCTCCAATTTGACATTTGTGAAGTTCAAGACCTTGAAAAAGGCTGGGAAAGGGAGGTAAGTTTGGAATTTCGAGATCAATGAAGCTCAAGGCAGTTGTTTTGTGAAGGCTACGATTTTGGACAGCCCCCGATTCATGTAGCAGAGGCTTGTAATTGAGTTGTTCAGCTAGCTGAGGTATAGGCTATGCATTCAAGGAGAAACTCAAAATGGAACGAATAGAAGGGATTCAAGGTTTTATCAAGTTGAATGCTCAGTGAAACCAAAGGAATTATCCAGGCTACCCGAGTCATGTAACTGAAGTTTTTAGTACTAGCAAGACAGCAGGCCGGGTATGATGAGATCATTAAGCCAGATTCCAGCTGACAGATAGATGCCCAAATATCAGGCAATTGTTACTCCACAAGAATATGCAAGTGGTGAATGGTGAATACTTGTGTCACAAGAAAAAGGCCCAAAGGCTCATCCACCAAGCCAAGATGCTAGAGCCACCCAATCATAAGACTTGCGAGAGCAGGCAAGCCTAACTAGCCGGCAACATTAAGGCCACCAATTAAAAGGACATGGTCAAAATTCCTCCACATTCAGTACAAGTCTGAATCATTGCATCTATGGGCCTTACTCTTCATCAATTGAAAAGCTTAACATCAGGGTACATGCCATGCTTATGAAACTTTGAAATTGACGCAATTCAGTGTTATATTATGACTAAACTTCATGTATGTTGCTCTCAACCTAACCAATTGCTAGAATGGGGGCATTTGACGCCACTTTATTTATGCGACACTCCATAATTTAACCCAGAATAGAAAAATAAGTTAGCACTTTGGCATCTCTAGATCAAGGAAAAGCTTTGGACAAAAATCTGTCAACTAACCAAAGCCATCTAGTACCAGAAATATCAGCTACATTAAAATAAAACAGCTATTCTTTTTGAGAACTTGATGAGCAAGATACTTTACGATCCACACCAAACTATGTGCAATTTTTTGTTAGCGATTCCACAATATAGTGAGGGATGCATGACTTTCACCTTCCACCAAATATATCCGTATCCGACCACAATAACCACAACCACTACACCATATTTGCTTGAACCTGCACAATATGAAACAAAATAATACATTTAACTAGGTATTGCAACAACTTATCTTGTCCAATGCACAGAAATCCTCAACAAGATATGGAGTTCTACATTTAAGAAAGTTTACATACAAGTAATCCTCCATAGAAAGATGTTAAATGAAGTAGTGCATAACACAAAGATGATGAATTACAATTGCTCACGGTTTCAGATAGCATAGCGACTGATGAGAGAGAAAATGGAAACTCAAGTTACTCTAGGAGAATTTCAATATTACTGAAAAGAGAAACTTCAGACTTTGGAGACATAGTAATTGATTGCCCTAAATTGATATCTGGCCAAACTTGACAAGAATCAAGATTATGAGGTTCCATGAATTTCCTCAATAATGGTTTAGTAGCTTAAAGAATGCACCAGAGTTTTGCCACCAGTCCACCCCTCCCCCCCAAGTAGACTTGATTCACACACGCGAGTCTGGTGTAGAAGCTTCACATAATACATTACCAGAAGCTTTGCATAAGTCCTTGATAATACATCACACAATGGAAGTGCAGCATTGGTTTCATGAACTCTTTAAGTTTCTAAAAATGTAATACCTTTAACGGCAGATTCAAAGAGTTACAAAACATCTGTAAACATAAAATCAGGACCCTAATTATGATTATAAGAGTAGGAAGAGAATACTATGACAACTAAGGTGAAGCCGTGAAGGAGATGTGCTCTGAAACATATCACTTTAACAGAGCATCACGAGTTACCATGTTCCACAGATATTTCCCCATCTCTAATTACATACAGGAAATGACCAAACCAAAGGCCACATTCCATGGTTCCAGAATTGAGAATGTTGGTGAATGAAATAATAACAAAACAAAACTAATGGAAGGTTCGGAAGAAAAGTTACTCATCAAAAACAGCCAGGGAAGACAAAGCAATACTAGTGGTCATTTTCCCCATCAACAGAAAATAGTAGCTCGAAAAGGAAAACTTCAGCCAAATACTGAGACAATAAATTTTTTGTTTGGCATACAAAAATGTCTTAAATGTAATTTACCCAAGAAGCATTGTATAGAGCAGTGCATCATGCGAAGTTGGATGGGTGAGAGATTATCCGATATATACACATGAGAAGGTATTATAAATCCAACCTGAACCACTTGATGTTACAATGGTAACTGATCTATTTGACGCCAAGAGTTGCAGCTCCTGTCGCAAGCTATTGACCTACAAACTCATGTGAACCCCTTGAGTGCATCGTAGGAGAATAGGTAGCTCACATATCCAACCCACGCAGGAAAATAACAAAATAAATTAGCTTGTACAAATGGATACTAGAAACATGCAAACCTGTTGCAACAAAGAGTCGTTACGCGGCTTAGGCCTCGATGGTGTAGCACTAGAATCATCGTGCCTAATTTGCTTCCAAAAAACCCGCGAAATCTGCATATTACAACTGAATAATTGAACTCCCATGCTTTTTTTGACAATCAAAAAGACATATGGTCAAACAGGTAAAGATGAAAACATTTTTTATAACAGTATTTTAACCAGTCAAGACACAATATACCTTAAAGGCCCCAGAGAAAATATCAGAGACAGTTGGAATGCTTCCTTCTTTGGCTAAAACAGACCCAACAATACCTAAGGCAAATCAAATTGCACATTTGTTAGAGAGATTAGCACATACCATGAAGATCCATATGCCATGGCCCCTATGTCACTTGCTATGTTACAAGCACAAACACTAGAGCACCCAAACACCAGAAGATTACGGGTCGAAGTAACTATCGTTAAATAGGGTCCTCAGTCCAACCCTGAGCAGCAGCCTCTATCCAACCGTTCTCTTAAAGACTTAATCTAGCATCAGTAGTTGAGCAGTGCAAATTGAGCCATTGTATATTCACTATTTATCTTATTTTTGTTATCTGAATCGGTAAGACACAAAATACGCAAATAAGCAAGTAAGCCAGAGTTACCAAACTGGCGCTCGGTAAGCTAATCAGCTTAGTCACATAATCCTTTGGTACGACCCTCGGGTCAAGCTCTTAATCCTCACGCTCGCGCTCTCAATCCTAGCTCTCGCGAATTATAGTACTTAGGGATATATTTTAAAGAGGCTTCCACGCTCGCGCACTCGCATTATTTGAGCTAGAGCTAATGCCTCGGCTTACTGTCCCCAAAAATGCTTGTGTGCACCAGTGGGTATTAGTCTCGTCCCGGCTCGAAAAATGGTCGTCGACGACTACCACAAATAAATGACGACCAAAAAGAGTGAGAAGGAAAGAAATATAAAAAAAGAAAAAAATTCAATTTTGAACGCGAAACATACAACGTGACTACAACGCAGCTAGGGTTTACAATGATTCTTCAATCAAAACACTACAGGAACTAGGAATTACCTATCCACACACATATAATCGCAAGTGTATTGACATATACATGTATGCGTGATTCTCATACATATGTGAGTTTGAAGGACTGTGTACACGTACCTGCACCGATGATGATAGTGAGCTTCCCAATAGGAAGGGCCATCGGCGGTGGAAACGATGGGGTTAGAGAGAGAGAGGATTGAAGATTTTCGTGGGAAATCGGATGGTGGTATAGTTGACGACGATAGAGTCGATCAGGAATTAGTGAACTTGGGGAACAAGATTTGTTCCTGTTTTGTCTCTCTTCGGCAAAATGTCGCACCTCCGCTGCAGTTCAGTGATAAAAACGAGCAGCTAGGAGCCCTATTTTTTGCAGGCCAAAAAAATGAAAATCACGAAATATTCACGTGCCACTCTTTTCTTTTCTTTTCTTTTTCATTGGACCATTAAAAGTTTTCGGGTCATTTTACTTCATTTAGAAATTATTTTCTCTTTCAGCCCAACCTAATAATTGAATTATGTTTTATTATGTGGAGAGTAAACACACCAACTAACCAGACTAATCATTAGAGCTAAGTTTTTTTTTAGGCAAACAAACGAATTAAATTATTCGAGTTCCATTTTGCCTTTAAGCAGTTGAGATCAATTTTATTTTACACATAATTTTGTTTGAAACATATTTTTTTATAAATAACCAAATGTGAATATTTTTTAAAAGTATGTTGAACTTTTAATAAGCTGGAACAAATTACTATTCAACTCGTTTGGATTATATTGTTTAAACAAAAAAAGATATTCGATTTCAACTTGATTAAAACTCGTTTTGAGATGGAGTTATCTCATAAACAAGTCAAGCTTAAAAATATATTTTTTTAAAACTCCATAAAATTTTAAATTCAATTTAAACAATTCACCATTTCGTTCGTTTACTCTCTTTTTTCTCTCTCTATGCCAGCTAAAATTTAGGAAATCTTTCGTTATTGTATTATTGATCCATTCCAAAATTACTCGTCCAGCCATATTGACTTTCTGCATTTTACTCATTGTCACTTTTTAAGGCCTAATATTTTGCACCACAAGTCCCGACATAACATTGGATAGGGTGAAAATTGGTCGGTTCAGTTCGGCTTTTGAGGTGTTTGGGACCGAACCGATCAGTTCGGGGTAATTTTTCCGGGAATCGATCCCGACCGGAAAAAAACAATGGACCGAATCGGTTCGGGGTTTTTATCGATTTTTCAGTTTTTTGGATCCAGTATTAAGATTGAAATGGGTGGTTGGGATTGAGATGACGGCTGATATTTGAAGGGAGAGAGATTTGAAGGCTGAGATTGAGATGGTCCGGTGTTATTCTTTCTACACTGCCCGAGAGAATGGGGTGGTCCGGCGTTATTCTTTCTTTTTTCCGTTGCTACTTACACTGCCCAAGGGTTTCACATGCTACTTAGTAACATATAGGTATTATAATATAGTGGGAATACATAAGAGATAGTGGGGACCGGGGAATATAATAGTAATAGTAACAAGTATTTCGGTTTTTTCTGTTCAGTTTTTTCGGGGTTTTTTCCAGACTGGACTGACCAAAGCCGGACCGATTTTTCGGTGTTTTTGGTCGGTTCGGCACCCGTCGGTTTTTCTTTCACCCCTAACATTGGAGGTCAAAATTTTTATCGAAAACACCCGAATTATATTGTCGTCCAACGCTGAAGTAAAAATGGGAGGAAAAACACCCGGACTATGTAGTACCAAAACACGTGAAACTTCGGTGAGCAAGGAGCCAAGGATATTCTTCCACAAAGAAGATAGTGATCTTAGACGAATGGTGTCATTGCTCATGCTTCAAACCTGTGTCACCGTTCTGTAACACCTGACTTAAAAGTTCTCAAAGACGCACAAAGACAGGTGGTTCCACCCCGAGGGCACACATTCTTAAGTCAAGTCATTTCAAGCAATTTTTCCAAACTTGGGGGGGGGGCATAATCTTTTGTAAGTGAGTAACAAATCTTAAGCCAGTAGAACGACCACCACCCCACCTCCGGCGATCAAAAAAATTAGTGAAATATCACTAATTTTTAAAAGTTCATAATTTCGCACAGAAAATTCAAAAAAATCAACTCCTACCTTCGGCTGACCACCACCCCACCTCCAACAGACCATTTCTGGTGCCCAAAAAAATTAATGCAATGTCACTAATTTTTAAAAGTTCTAATTTCGTACAAAAACTTAAAAAAAATCAACTCCTACCTCCGGCCAACCACCACCCCACCTTCGGCCGACCACTTCTAGCGAGCAAAAAATTAGTGAAATGTCACTAATAGGAATAATTTTAGTTGGAAGTGCAATTTGACTTTACTTCGTTGAAGATTCTGAAATATGAGACTAAAAATTCTTTGAAAGCATAAGGCTAATGTAGTTCGGACCTTTTGTCAAGCACTTGAAAGGGTAATTGGAATCGATGTTCATAAAAGGGAAAACTCATGCTAAAGGCATACAGAAACACAATTGTAGTGCAAATTAGATGTCTCATACAAATCAAAGTCCAAAATTTTACTTCTATAAGTGAAAAGGCTTTGAGATCTGAGGGTTTTTTTTTAAAGCAAAAATAATAATTTTATTAATCTTTGTAATACAAAGATTAAAGGGAAACGATACCCTCCCAACGATTATCAAGAAGTCAATCAAGAAAACCAAGGCCGAAGCCCAATCATCTCCATGGGTCATAAACCCAGATAAAAACATTACCACTCAACATCCCCGAAAGGGCTACAATGCCCAGATAAAACGGGTCAAGCCCAAACAATAAAACCCTAAAAGCACCAAACCACAACAACAAGGAGAGAGACAGCCGTCGCCGGAACCCGGGGAACGAGCCCCTGTTGTTGCCCCATTAAACAGCCCGACAACAACTCACCAAGCCATTGGAGTCAGGAGAAGCAACCGATACGGAACACCCGACCAAGGCCGTCGATGCCACCATCAATGATGCCCAGAAAAGAAGCAGCTGCCGCCACCGCCGTCGTCGGAACGAGCCCCTGTTGTTGCCCCGAAAAATAGCCCGTCTGCAAACTCCGAGGCACCGAAGATAGGAGAATCACCAGCCACCCAAAGTCGTTGCCCGATGCCAACTACGCCACCATAACCATGGCAGCGAAGCCCAATTGTCACCTCGACCAATCACCCCCAGCCATAAAACCAAGACTAGAATCCCCCCCCCCCATCGATCGCAAAACCATCACAAGCCGATCCGACGCATCGTTAGACCGAAATGGCAGCAATGCGGCCATGGGCCGAGACCCAACCGGTGGAGAAAGAAGGAGGAACGATCTGGGTGAGGAAGGGAGGAGAGGAAAGAGAGCCCGGGGGGAGGAGGGGAAGCTGCCGCTCCCCCCCCGGCAGAGAAGCCCTAACTTGAAAGAAGAAGAGAAGATGAAGAGGTTTAGAGAGAGAGCGTTTACTTCATCTAGAGATCTGAGTTTTTTCATTGTAGCTTTTTGTCTAACATGTGGTGAGTTCTCAATTATGAATAAATCATTAAATTATTAGGGAAGGAAAAAATTCCATCAAAAGTATAAGTATTGTACACCACAAAATCAGTATATAAGAACTCAACAGAGGAGACAGACCTTCTTCAACGCAACCAGCATAAACCTAGACCTTTCCCTTTCCCCCTAAACCACAAATTCTTGACCCAATCACTCAGCCCAATACGCCGCAAAACTCAACGGTCCCCAAACTGTCCTTCAAGGAGACCATGATTTTCCTGCCCCTACCAACACTGCTATCCCAACCACCATTTTTGAAGAAGTCATCTCAACGATAGGATGAATAATCGGGTGAACACCTACGAGTGGTTGTGTTGATGAGAGGGATTGTGATTGTACCTCGTTGGGTGTCCGTTTGGAGGGGCGAAACTAGGACTTCGACTTGGGCCAAAGGCGGAACATGAAAGAATTCGACCCTGAGCTAGCTCAAATAAGTTTGCTATAGTGGTTACAATTTTTGAGCTACAAGAAGCCACTGTTCACTCTTATTTGTGTGGAGCTCATTTTTTGGTCCTACACAAATGACCCAAAATCGGTCAATAATTATAAAATAGTTATTAATAACGTTGTAAAAATTCATCTCATTCGGATGTTTGTAAGGGATTTATCCAAAAAAAAATTAATTTTTATTCAGAATTCAAGTCCCTAAAATCTGAAAAAAAAAAAAAAAAAAAAACCTTTCAAGAAAAGTTTGAGAACTATCTGCTCAATATTCCTCTTGATCTAAACCCCAGCTATCTTATGGCATGTTGAGAAGAGCATTTACTAAAAAATTATCTTGATCAGATCAGTATAGGTATCAGAACATAAAGATTATTTTAAAAAATATGAATTGTTTAGATACCTATCAATGTCTTATCAAGATAAAAAATTAATAAATGTTCTTCTCAACATACCCTACAATATCTGCGATTTAGATCGAATAAATACCGAGAACACAATCCTCTAACTTTTTTCCCATTTTGGGTTTTGTCTTAGATCCTCTGGTCTTCAGAGAGAGAGAAAACCGATGAGATTTTTACCTCTAGGTCTAGGAAAGAGATATCTAATTACCACTAAGGTAAATCACTTTTTTTTTTGGTTTAGATTTTGTGTACACTTTCCTAGTATAGGGTTTTAGTGGTTTAGGCACTTTCACAGGTTACCCTAGGATTTTAGGCACTTTTATACGGTACCCTAAGGTTTAGATTTAGACACTTTCGTAGGGTACCCTAGGATTTAGGCACTTTCATAGGGTACACTAGGGTTTAGGTTTAGGGTGCACTTTTTTATTATAGGGTTTTAGCGGTTTATGCACTTTCATAGGGTACCCTAATGTTTAGATTTAGGCACTTTCATACGGTTCAGAGAGTTGATGAGAGAGAGATTGTGTCCATGTGGGGTAGAGAGAGAGAGAGAGAGACGGGCCAGCCCAATTATATTTTCCATGCTTGGAGTGTTTGGTGCATTTTGGAAAGTGGGGTGGAGCTGGCGGTGCATTGACCCAATTATTGGTACCAGCCCGTGCATTGCCCAAAACCGATTGAGCTAAATGGGTTGGTAGGTTGGACTGACCTAAATGGGTTGGTGGGTTGGGCTCAAAACAATTGGGCTAAATTATTTGAACTTAAATTATATATATATATATACAATCCCGATCTAGTAAGGACTATCTTATTTTAGTTAAATGCAGACCTACCATTTTTCGATTAAATTTTGACGATCCGAACCGTTCAATGTGTTTAAAACGCATTTTTAAGGGTACCCGCGAGGAATTACCAAAAAAAATGACCGGGAATGGCTTCATCCGAGCACTTTTGCATAAAACTTTATCTACGGCCTGTGTGAAAACTTGCTTGGATGAAGCTCTTCCCGATCATTTTTTTTTGGTGATTCCTCCCAAATACTCTTAAAAATGCGTTTTAAACACATTGAACGGTTCAGATCATCAAAATTCGATCGGGTATTTTTTTTTACGAATCCTCGCGTTGGACCTTAAAAACATGTTTTAAACACATCTAACGGTTCGGATCATCTCGGATCGTTGAAATTTAATCTCGAACGAAAAATTCCTTACATAAGCTATGTAAGGGAGTCCTTATAAGATCTTCTTCCTCTATATATATATATGGGTTTTTGGAACCTGACATGGGCTGCAGCCCAAGTCAGTCTACTTCTGGTTCCACCTCTGACAGGGGCTGCGCTGGCGACAATGGGACCGGTGGTGAAAGGCGTCAGATTCCGGTGAGTAGCAGTTGTTTTGTCTGGAGGTGCGACTGCGAAGGTGCTGGTTGAGAGGGTAGTACTATATTTTTTTTCTCTTTAATTCACATCAAAAAAATGTAACTATACTATTTTACTGCACGAGAGAGAGTTTCAAAATTTTCGAAGTAATACTCACCTCTCATATGGTAAATGGTCCAACCGTCCAAGATCTTGTCGGACCGTTTTTCCACCAACTCTCCTAAAATTAATTGGTTGTAGGAAGGGTTTCAATTAAGTCTTTTATGACATTCGACATCGCACCCGCAAGTCTGTTTTTAGAGCGGCCGCAGGGGAGTGACATCGTGTAACCAAATCTATGGGGGCACTCCGGGCCCAACAATCCCTCCTTCACGGTGACGCTCCCGCGACTCGAACCCATGACCTCCTGACTCTGATACCACTTGTCGGACCGCTTTTCCACCAACTCTCCTAAAACCAATTGGTGGTAGGAAGGGTTTCAATTAAGTCTTTTATGACATTGACATCGCACCCGCAAGTTTGTTTTTAGAGCGGCCGCAGGGAGTGGCATCGTGTAACCAAATCAATGGGGGCACTCCGGGCCCAATAATCTTGTCAGCCGCAATTACAGAAGAGAACATAAAAAAGGGATGGAGCCAATTTCTGCCACCCTAGCATTGGATTTCTCTGCTCGTCGTCTTCTTTGGTGTAGAAAACGACCCAACACACTCGCAAACTGACTGTGGGACAAACCCTTAATATTACTGTACATGTTGAATTTCTATGGAGTGAATTGACAGCCCACCCCCCTTCCCTCCGTAAAAATTTCAATACTATGGTTATTT
The DNA here is from genome assembly GCA_036023075.1 of Gaultheria prostrata. Classification (NCBI taxonomy): domain Eukaryota; kingdom Viridiplantae; phylum Streptophyta; class Magnoliopsida; order Ericales; family Ericaceae; genus Gaultheria; species Gaultheria prostrata. The sequence goes on from JAXBDA010001602.1 coordinate 26,012, forward strand.
GGTAATCCTTCTTTCAAATTAGTGGAGACTTATACATACATAGAACCCACTATATATGAGATGAGAGGATGTTATAAATAACCGTTGTATAAAATAAAATCTCTTTTTTGTGAATTCGTCATAACTCTCATTTTAGACGGCTTGTAATTTCAAAGTATCCTAATTAGGACTCACATTTTTTCATATCAAAGATGAGCTTAGGTGACCCCACCAGGATTGGTAGTTCAATTGGGGATCCCAAAGGAGGTTTTGGGAGGCCTAGTTTGCCAATTGATTTTGTTACATAAAATCTGAGAGTGTATCAAAAGCTTGGAAGAGATTTTTTTGGGGTGAAAACTATCCTCCTTTTCTATTAAAAATATAGATTTTATCAAACTAGATTTTATCATTAGGGAAAATAATGCGATTTTATTACACCTCCATAAAACTCATCTAAAATGAAAAATCTCATTTTATCAATTGACAAACTAGGCCTAGAGCGAAATAGTACATCATTTCTGTAGTTTATTGATTTTTAGAACTAGTAATCCTGGACGCAGGGGAGGTCCTGTGCGTTTGCTGTTGCGCGCGGTGTTGTGCATCAGAACGACGCAGTTTTGATGCTTTTAGGGGTCACCAATTTCTGTTCGGAAGGGTTCTGTTTGGACCCGTGAAAACCCTTTTTTTTTCGTTCATTTTATAGTAAAAGTATGGTGCTTGATCTTCAGGATACTGAAACCAAAACCACAATTGAAAAGACGGAAGATGGATGCAAAAAGAAAGAAGATACAGAGGTAGATACAAATGAAATTGCAAAACAAATTGAAGATGCTTCCGAAGCATTATCTGAACCCATAGATCAAGGTGTCGAATTTCTTGGGCCAAAATTAGTTGTCGGCAGGATGATAGCATTATCCCAACCATCTACGTGAGGGATACAGTGGCTTTGTCATCGACATGAACCTTCGTCATATGCTGCTGGGTTCGTGTGGGGAATTGCTTCAATATTCCATGGTTGTGGCCGGCCCGAAAGTTTGGAGTGTCTTAGGCCTAGACTAAAAATTGTGTCCTAAAAGTACAACACTTAAAAAAAAATTCCACTAACAATCGTTATATGAGAAAGCCAAAACAATATAAAGTTCTACTAATTATTATATAATAACAAAAACACAAAGTTTCCAAATACATATTACGCATGAGTATCACTTGAATATTACTCGTGTTGCATTTTTAGAAACAAAAAGTATGAATTACACTTGTATAATCCACCGCTTCTACCAAGTTTTTTTCAATCGATAACATGGATAACCCCAATAACAACAACATGTGGACAAAAAGAAAACTCAATCTTATTCTATTTTCCCTATGGGTTCCGTTATACACTTTTAATGATATTTAATTGAAACTAATTTAATTTAATAAGAAACTTCTTTCCTAGATTCTCCTGTTACCTTAAGTCGGCTGTTGGCAAGCCGCAAATTGCAAACAACAAACGATCAGTCGATCACTAATTAACAGACGTCACTAATTTGACTCATGCTCTCTCCTTGACGATCACTGCGAACCCAGCAAACGATCACTTCAAACCCAGATTCCCTTTTTCCTCTTCTCTCTCTCTCCTTGACTCACGCTATCTCTGATCGTTCTAATTTGAACAAATGAAAACCCAATTTTGAATATTTTTTTTTCCGATCAAGTTTAGGCCCTTTGTATGATATTGGGCTTTTTTTTCGATTGGGCCACATGGTTTTGGGCCTTTTGTAATTAATATTGGGATCTTTTTTTATTTATTTGGGTAAAAAAAAAGTCCTAGATTAGCCATTTTTAAAAAATATTGGAGTGCCCTAAAAATCACCCTTTTTGGGAGTGACCTTGGCCCAGGCCTATGGGTTGGGCTGGGCCGGCCCTGGTTGTGTATCTTTTAACTAAAGCTTATTAGGATGCAATTGCTTCAGTTCGATTAGTTGTCTTACGTTGTGTACAAGAGTTAATATGCGGGTGAGAAAAACAAAAAGAGATTGAAAAGCATTGAGGATTTAATCGGTATTCCTAAAGCAGGAAAAGGAAGGAAAAAGAGGAACAAATGTGCCTTGGTCAGGTCGGCCATGGCTGCAACAGCTCTTTCTATCTCTTCGGATGGGATTAAAAACAGAAATCGGATCATTCTCAATGAAGAAGAAGCCGTTAGGACAATCTCAAAGATCATAGGTGAAGACTTCATGGGCAATGATGAGGAGGTGTTGAGCAAATTCATTGATTTGGAGTATTCTTAGGAGGTGGTTCTTCGTTTTTTTGGTGGAAGGGAGTTTTTGGGTTGGTTTTCTTTTGGCTGTCTTGAGGCGTTTTTTTTTGGATCTTTAGGTTTTTGTTGTGGGTGTTTTCATCCTTTAGGGTTAAGGTTTTGTTTTATCTTCTGTTGGCATCTTGCTAACTTTTTTCTTTCTCTGGGTTGCGTAGTGGGTTTGCCTAGGGAGCTGTGTTCTCTCTTAGCGTGGTTGTCTTGCCCATTCTCTTCCCTTTTAATCTTTGTATTCTCAGAGATTAATAAAATTTTCACCGTTCAAAAAAAAAAAAAAAATGCCAGCCAGAGGGATTCAAGATAAATGTAGCAGATCAGGTATTGTGTTTGGCCAAGTTTTGATTGTGCCAAACAGAGCTCTAGTTTACAGAAATGGGAGGAACCAAAATAGACCAAAACTACGCCATTCCGCAGCGCAGCACCCCCAGCGTCCAATAATCCTACAGGCTACAATGTGTAAATCCAATAGGACGGTTTTTCATTCCAAAAAAGAAAATGAAATTGAGGCGGCAGTCTTCCCCTTCAAAGTTGGAACCATATTATTGCTTGTTGCTCCAAGATACATAATCCAATCAACCCCCATGATAAATGTCTACTATATATTATCACTCCCCTTTTTGACTAAGGAACTAAGGATAGTTTAGTAATTTCAACACAAATGAAGGCAAAAAAAAAAGGGAGTTCCAATGGATAAAAAAGGAGTGCCAAAATAATTTTCCGTAATTTGTCTAAATTTAACCAAAAGTAAAAATGCCTGATTTGTACAAAGGCGAGTAGTTCCCTTCAGTGGTGAAATCGGCTCCGCTCCTGTCGGTCTAGAAATGATGGAAATTGATACCAGTCGGAGGACCAAAATATGTTCGGGTTTATTCAGTTTGGTCAGAGTTGAGCTTCAAAACTTCTAAAATATCAAAACCCCCAATCCCCGACTACTAACCATCAAAACCCCACTCAAGACTACGCTAGATTTCGGTTTAATTTGGTTCGGTCCTTGAATATTATCAGGTGCTGGAGACCGAACCAAAAATATTCCTCCAAAAATTTTACTCTTCAAAAACCGAAACCGACTAAACTCCAAATTTTCCGGTCGATTCGGTTTTCTCAATTATATTTTCAACCCTAGTTCCCTTCCCTGTTTCATTTTGAAAGGTCAGATAACAACTTACATCAATCCCAAATCGATATGGTAGCTGACAAAGGGAAGTTGTTGAGGCCCAGCACCAAAACCTTTGGGCAAAAACCATGATTTCGGGATGAGACAAATGTACCCAACAACTCCTCCAACCTCAATATTCATATATTCGAAGTTGAAAGAAAAGGACCCTGCCCCTAATAAAGGGGACCATTCAAATTGTCAATTCTACCCCACACAGCAAAGAGCAGTCCATTCAATTGATCTGCATGCAGAAAAGGTCATTTTGGGGTAAAAGGCAGAAGTACTTATCCACTTGATAGGAGTACCTCTTTTGGTGGGTGGCAGACAAACAATAGGGTGCTCAAGTCCCTAGCCCCATTCTTAGCTAGACGAGATACTTAAGAAAATGTACTAAATTAATTTAATACTAACAATTAGATTATTACATTACTATTATTTCAACATGATTCTTAGCAAAAAAGAATAAAAAAAAATAAAGCATTGGGAATCGCATCCATTGACATTCAAAAAAGAAGAGAGAACCGAATATTAAGAGTAGGGTAGGGGCTGGAACCCTAGCATCAGAGGAATTAATGTTTATAATTAATTAAAATTTTCGGAGATAGATTTTTTTTTTTAAAAGGAGATCATTTTTTCACACTCTGTAATTGAATAATAAATTTACAATATTTTCTTCCACATGCGAAAACATTTATTACAGATAAAGAATAATTAAAAAAAATGTGATCATAAGAAAAAGGATTCCAAAGGAATGTGAAAATAATTTCACCAAAATAAATACTCACAAAAAAGGATGTACTAAAGTAGAAATTACCATATTTCCCGGGAAAAAAGTTTGAGACAATAATTGGCCGGGAAATGACTCGCCGCCGGTGTATGCCCTCAGCTCCGTTAACACAAAATAGAGGGAAAAACAAAAAAAGGCAGTAGAAAAAATAAAAAATGCTAAAAAATGTTAGAAACTCAGAACTTAGGACCATTAATTAACATATTACTTAATTTATATGGATTTACATTCAATTAAGAACATAACCCAAAACACTTTTCCTTAATTTTTTCCCCAAAACCACATTTCAAGACCCTAAACATTCGGACTCCAAAGTCCCCACAAACGCGAATTCAATATCCCCACCACGTCCGGCAACACCTTCCTCACAAAACCCTTATTCTCACTCACCGCCACCACATCCCTCCCTTCCTCCACCGCCGCCGCCGCCTCCACGACTTCTTCCTCTTCCGCCGCCGCCTCGTTTTCCGGCACACCCAGAACGAAAACCTCATTTTCCGGCACACCCACAACAAAACTCTCCTCGGAAGAAACCAATTCTCGCTCCTCCACCGGCTTTTCTTTAACCAGGCGGCCGATTTTCTCTCTCTTCTTACCTTTGTTGCTGCTACTCTTCTTGACCTGCTCTTGGCTAAACAAGTGCTCTTCGAACTCTTCGATCGCTTTGTGGATGAGTTCTCTGTTGGGCGAAGAGTCCCAACGGAACCAGTAACTGGTGTAGCAGTCGAAACAATCGCAATCGAAAACAGGGGACTTGTGAACAATAGTACTACTACTTGTGCTAAGTAGTAATTTCTTGTTTTTCTTCTTGTTCTTCTCTTGATCTGCAGCAATTGAACAAGAGCTTGGATTAATTGATGATGATGATTTCATCGATCTTGTAACCATGTAGGCGAAGACTTGTTTGTCTTCGATTGAGAGGACGGAGATTAAGGCGAGGATAGCAGCTGGTAGCAGGGTCAGTACGGAGAGGGCGTTTTGATTTGGATTGGAGATTGACGATGGAGGCATAGATGAGGATGATTGCGAAGGGGATGGGTGGATTTTGCCTTTGTTTTTTCTCATCTTCATGGTTTTTTTTGGCAGTGGATTTGGGGAGATTGAAGGGTTTGTTTTTGGTGTTTTTTTTCCTGAGGAGTTTGTGAGAGAGAGGGGATGAAAGAGAGAGAGAGAGAGAGAGAGAGAGAGAGAGAGAGAGACGGGTAGGGTTTTGTTTTACTTAGTGGGCACGGCAGGGGAGAGAGGTCACCGGTAGCTTACTTTTCAGGTTAGACCGAAAAGTGTCGCACGCGACGAGATGGAGCGTGTGACACGGTAAATAGTGTTATCCAGTTTGCTACGAAAATGTAAGGCTCATATAAAACTTTTCCCGAAACATTCTGGAAAGAAAAATGGACTGTTTAGATCCATAAAATATGAATCTATGCCGTCTATTTATCTTTTTTGAATATTTTCGGAATTTTTTTTCCTGAATTCTAATATTCCTTAGTTTGCTACCCTCGCTCAGATGAGGAATGCAAAGATCCTGCACGGACGCTCCGCGGAGCCCACTCCTGGATTCCACCTTAACATTGCTATTGTTCACCGTAAAATTTGTATTTTTTTTTATTATGCACCATAAAATTGCTAGTATTGTTTTCTTTCTTAAAATTCAGGTCCGTCTTGAATTAAGAATTAAGAAGGTTTTTATTTAAAACATGACATTTTTTTTATAAGTTTGTGTATGTATTATTTGCTTTTTTTTTTTGACGAAAAGAATCTAAAAAAGTAAAAAAAATACGTGAATTTTGACCGTTTATTCTCTGTCTTGAATAATTTTGGAGAAACTCTTCATGTACTCTACTACTCCTTAAATACTACTCCAGTTCAAGAGAGAACCAAATAGACACTTGGATTGAGCTACTTTTTATAAGGACAATTTTAAAAAATTAATCTAAAATTAATGAATGACTCAACTTGGGTCTCACACACCCATATATATCCAAGATCCCACACGCACATCCCTACATTTATGGGGTCTCACTCACACATCCATCAGCTTTGTACTGATGTACGTTGGGCTATTTGGATACCTTATTTTTTAACTTTTTTTTATGTTTACAATTTTGGCTTTTGATTGTTTGCTTGACAATTATAAAACGCATTTTGCGAGAATGGGTTATGATTTTTTGTCATTAGAAAAAAGAAGCCAAAAGTAAGGTGGTAGGAATTTTTTGACTTCTCATTTTTTATTTTTCTCATTTTGGTTAACAAAAAGAGCTACAGAATTTATTATGCACATATCTACCTAACATTACTCCCGTTGTAATATACATTCTGTGCATTTCTCTCAAGTACTCTACTAAAATCAAAATACATTTTGATTATCATCCAAAAAGCCAAGAAACTAAAAAGTTGAAAAGAGGTCTTTTTTGTTAACCAAAATAGAAAAAGTCAAAAAGCTCATTTCACCATACTTTTTACTTCTGCTCTCCAAATCACAAAAATGAGAACACATTTTGACCTCGAATGAGTTTTCTGTTTTACAACCAAACAGCCAAAACAACCAAAACTGTGAAATGTAAAATGCAAAAGACCGAAAAGCTGATAAAAAAAAAAACACCAAACAGCCAAAACTAAAAAAATGCAATAATAAAAAATGTGAAATGTAGGTTGCCAAACAGACCTGCATTGCATTTGGGTCTTCTTCATAAATATGAAAAGCAAAAGACCAAATGGTGAAATTTTTTGTCACCCGAATGCACACGCGCCACCTGGGATGCGAGTAGGTGATGGGTGTGAAGGATTAGGGGACAAACGTCCCTCCAATGCGTCCATTGCAAAACAAAAGGACTCTGTTTTCCTACTACTAGCGGCCCAGTCCAGTGTGGGTCTCCAGGTTTGGTTCACTTTTTTAAGGGACAGTGCCCTAAAGATAGGGGCAATCAAAGCAAAGCAAATCCATAAAAGCAAATCTCTTTTTATGTGCAGTAGTAATAATCAGAATTTCTACAGTACGCACACGCAGTGTTCTTTTCGGAAATTACTCTCATTTTCAGGGTAAACTAGTCTTTTCCACGACGGCCCACCGCAAGGGTACTGGAAAACGACAACCGACCAAAAAGTACTTATTAAAGTAGTGAATAATTTTGAGTTCCCAATGAGGCAATGATAAAACAAAAAATGCAGCTCAAAAAAACAAAAACAAAAAGATGTAGTAAGAATCATTGAAAGACCAAAATAATTCAAAACAGATGGACGTTTTGACTTATTTTTATTTTTAATAAAATAATAATTTGATTAATAACTTATTAATTTTTAGATTCGTCTCATCGAGACAAAATAATAATCTTAAAAAAAAAAAATGATGCAAAACAAAAAAAAGAGATTTTTTTTTAATAAAGATAAATAATTATCCGACTTTTTTATTCATCCAAAACGGGCCCTAATTGCATGCTATATTCTCAAAGAAAGAGTAATAAATCTTAGGAAAAATTAGAACATGACTGTAAGTTTTCATCTTCGTATTTGCCTTCAGTTTGGCAGAAGATTAGTAATAACAACATTAATATGCCGCTCTATGAACAATTGTTATCCTAACCCTAGTCTTAGTCCAAGTCAAATTTGTCATACTGCTCATTGCTCAAGTGATGACATGCATTCGCATAGAACGAAAGCTTGTTAATCGCTTGACCTCGATATGAAAAGTTGCTTTGTGGGTTCCCTCTCCAAATATTAGGTTGGTGTTTCTCCAAACTTGTAAGGTTTCGATTCTCGTAGGTGATACTGGCCTTCCAGAATTAAGTCTAAGTGTGCGTAAATTGACCCGAACATCTAAGTTATAAAAAAAACACAGAGAAGATATGCATACATATTTGCAGAAACGCGTGTGTGTGTGCACATGAATAACAACATTACTTGCAAAAAGGTAGCCATCAAAGTATTCATTTTAAACAAAAAAGATAGTAACACAGTGGCAAGGCACAATCGCTACCAAGACGGCTACCATGAAGCTTCTGTCCCATAATTAAATGAAAAATTTCCATATACTTTTTACTTTTGGGTTATAAAAGGAACATCCATAGACCCATTAGAAACAAAATTTCTTATAAATCGTTGTTTTAAGGCTCTTTTTGGTCAAAATCCAACGAGATAAATGAACTTTTCTTTCACCATCCAATCGCATGATTAACTCGCCCGCCGGATGACCGAAAAAGATGAACAAGATCATATTATGGGTGAATAAGATCACATCACCAATTACGACTGAAACAAGCCAAAAGAGCCACAAACATGTCAGACAAGCAACTCGAAGCTCGTCTAGCTGGAAAATACATGAGAGGCTAGAAAACAAAAGCAACCAAATAAAACTTTTTCTTAGGAAAGCAAAAGCAAGATTCCCCCACAAACGCCCGCTCGGTCTCGAGTCCGAATTAAACATACTATTGCTGGGTCACACAATGTGAAAAGGCTCGCGGTATCACAATATCTACTCCGTCTTTTTAACCACCCCCAAGACATAATGCGGTAACTTTACGTTGTAGTCCTGGGCTATGTCAATTGTGTTGGCTTCATGGCATGACCATATGGATCCAGTAAGCCATACTTACATGGGATAATAGTGCTGTTTTCAGGCCATTTTCTTGTAGACCTGACCGAGAACACTGTAGAAAACCTCAATATCTAGGCCCACTATCATTGCTTCAAACCCATACTCCTCTAAGAGTTTAAGCCGTGTGTCCGATTTTCCACGGGTACCAACTACCAACATTACAGAGAAGCGAAAGCAGAACAAATTTCTCATTATTGAAAGCTTTAGCTTAAATTCATGTAGATTAATTAAGCTCATCTACAACAGAAGAGATGGTCACTCAGATGATTAAATTCATACAAACATGACCATACTTAACAAGTTGAAAACCTAACGAAATCCATATGAGACAGAGATACTCTTACTAGGTTTCAGTAAACAAAAACCACCAAGTACGTGCAATGAATGCTAAAAACCAGAATCAATCAGATTTCTTATCTGTGACTTGGGATTTATCTGCAGCTGCTGAACGCTTGTCCTCGGCACTTTTCGCATGAATCTCATCCCTCTCCCTGAAATAGACCTCGAAAGACTTTGGAAGGAATTGAGGGATCAAGAAACCAAAGAGGTTGATTGAAAAGTAAACCAGATTGGCAACTGCCAGACACCTCCCAAACCAATACCATCCGATATCCTGCACCAACAACGGTATATTTAGGACCTGGCAGTAAGCAAATAAAAGATTATTCCAAAATGCAATTTTCACTCTCATACAGATTTTCAAAATATGGGAGCAATTTAATGTTCCAATTTGTGGTTCAAATCTGCAAGATGGTCCTAGTGATCCAACGGTTATGATGCGGTTAAAGCTCAAATTGATTTTGGCACAGGAGTTGGAAAAATAAGACCATAAGAGCATCCGCATTGGAAAATTAGCTGTGAACATCAAAATATTAGCTCCACTAGTGAGCTAAAGCAGTTGCAAAGTTAGGGCAAAGCCATTTCTTGTCCCAAATTTGGCAAACTTGCCAAATCACCATCAACGCATTTATCCAACAGTAGAGAATCGGCAGTTGATCAACATTGCTAATTCTTTGCATCTTGACAATGTTGCGACTGCAGCAAGTTAAAAAAATGCTCTCGCTCCGCCAAAATAGCTTGAACCAGTGAAGATGCTCTAACAAGCAAGAAAATGGTTGTAGTTCTGAAGAATTGGAAAAAAACATTGGAGATGCTACAAGGAATAATAGTGGGTGTTCGTCCTTTATGACCGTTCTGTACCAGAATCCTATTTACATAGATGAAGTATTGGAACATACGACAATTTGGGCATACAAGAAAGATCGCTTGTGCAAATTAACACTCACCTTGAAAGGAGCATTGGCAGGCAAAGCCTTGTTGATCCACACATCCTGTATCCAATCAATGATTACAAAGATCCTCCTAATGGTATAGAGAAGCGGAACCAATGCCCTCACAGGAGGCGAAAATAGCGATAACCCACTGATCACATTCTCAGTTAGAATCTGGCATGCAAGCAAGAACAAGTGGGGTGCTGCGGATCTCACTGCATGGTCATCGCCTCTGGCAAAACCCCCCAAAACATAAGCAAGCGGCAAAAACAGCCCTATTGTGGTTCCCAACACCACATACGCACGAAAGAGCCCACTTCCTTGAAAGATTTCAGATGATCTAGTGGTTTCACCATGCGGTGGGAAGGCTAGTCGTGATAGGGCGATGAAATAGGCCGTGGCAAAGACAGGAAAGATTAGGTCTAGAAGCGGGACAAGACCGCTGGCTGAGAATACCATTATGAAGACAACAAGTTGGAGTTCAACCACGCGGAGTGAGCCCATTATGCCTCCCATTGCTACCTCGCTCTGCTGCTGGCCGGGCTTTGGTTTGGTTTCTGTGGTGGAGGAGGCGGTTTCATCGGGCTCAGAACGAGGAGCAACGGCTAGGGATACTCCCGACATTTTTCTTTTGCTTGGTTTTTGCTTGTTGACTCTGTTATAGTATGTTGGAATTTCTAAAGGCTTAAAAGAAAGATTTTTCAGATATTCATCTAAGCATAGGTGAAACTTGAAACCTGAAAACAGAAGGTACTTTTTAGCATTTTTATGTCCATCCAAGGGATAAACTATATTTTAGATGCAACAATACTTAATATATTTTTGCTGTTGACATCCACTACTTTAGTATCGGATCGGGTTCCTCCGTCAGCATACTTTTCTTACATAGATTACCATATGAGGTGGAAATGCGGCTTATTTTCTAGACGAGATGAACATGTGATGCGAGCATGCGGCTATGTTTAAGGCCGAAAATATACGAGACAAAACAATGTACCTAAAAGAGAGCACTTCACATACAATTATACCTTGGATCTTTAAAAAAAAAAAAAAACAGCAACCAAGGACGTTTATTCGACAAATAATACAAAAATAACTGATCTTCAAAAAGTCATTGGCATAACTAATGAGCACCGGTGCAGGTACACAAGTGACTTGAACATAAATGTATCCAAATCAAAATGACTTCTGATTCGGGGGATTCAAATGTCCAACCATTCAAACAATGCATAAAAAACCCTAAAACTACTAACACCGAATTGAACGTTAAAGGGACAAAATATTGCAACTGCCAAATCCCATGGCAAAACCATCTCCACCCTTGTGTCAAATACAAGGCAAATTTCGGCAAGCCGTTCGAAATTTGGCATCAATTTTGGAAATTACCAAACTTGCCACATCATAAAAGCAATTTGATTTGTATGGTCTGATCTTGAGATTGCGCCAAAATGGCACCAAACCGGTGCAGTAGCATTGTTATTTTTTTTTTCCCCTTTCGATGACACTATAGCAAAGTAAAATAAGACTTCGGCAAAGTCATTTCGGCACCAACCGGTGAACTTATTCTTAGCCTAACAACCAAAAAGAGGAAATGAAAGGGTTCTTGTGTAGTTCAGTTAAAAAACCCATATGATACATAAAAATTCAAAGGACGTATGAGAGAATTTGCATCCCATAAGCAAAAGCTGCAAAACTCCTCATATGATAAATCTATAAGGACATTAAAATATATGCGCAGAAGAAATGGAAATGGAAATGGAAATCAAAGCAGGAAAAACTTACATAAATTGAAGTGCAGATTCAAAAGCAAAGCTAGCGAACCGGGTGTTAAAGAAACTGGATTGAAATGGTCGGTTTTGTTTGTCAAATTGAAGTGTGGCGACACTGGCTAAAATTGTGCAGGAGCCTACGTTGTCTGAACAGATTACAAGTGTATGCTTCCCCGTGATGACACGTGTGGGTCTGTTCGATGGTTTGGTGACACGTATCGGGCTGACGACTCGGTGGTGTTTCGAGTTCATCGGTTGATTTGTGGGGTTGAGAATGAGATCGGCAAAGTGTGGTGTGATTGGCATTTTTGCCTTGCCCAAACTTGATCAGTTCAGAAGAAAAAGACTTATATACTTATTTAGTCCCTATAATTGTAATCTTGTTTCAATTTGCTCATTATATTTTCAAATATTCCATTTTCATCCTGATTATAGCTATACGTCAGTTTCAATTTAATCTTTACATTTTCAATTGTTTGAATTCCGTCCTTAAGGATTTTGATTCATTTCAATTGGATTTTTTTGTGGTACCTCTAAAGTTTATAAGCGTATATTTACTTTCCTAGTAAGTTTTGAAACATATTAAAGGTTTTTTTTGATGGGTTAGAGTGAAGTCGTCCTAGATAGTAAATATTTATTTAAATTCTACTAAATAAATGTAACTGGTCTTAATATATCTGTAATAGTAATTATACTATGGTTATTTCAAGTACGAATTCTCCAGGTTTATTTAAAGATAAACATATTTCCTTCAATCTTTTCGTATATTAGTATGTAGAGGTGTTGATTTCCTTTGTCGAGCAAGAAGAATATGCAGAAGTGTTGATTCGATTTCTATTGTAGTTATTTGTTTTTCCTTACCAAAAATTATGTCTTATTTTACTTATATTATTGTTTTTAATTGATTACATTTTTATCTTTTCGATAAATTATTTTAATAGTCTTATTAAAGTATCATTTTGTTTAATTATAATTTGTAGAGAAATGGTAGTATTATTTAAAAAAATTATTGTGATTCTTCAATTTATCTTATGCCTACAAATATTATTTATATGGTGGTCAAGCTTGAAACCAAACTCAGATACCATAAGCAAACATAATATAAAATTGATAAGAATTATAGTGGGTTTTTATACAATTGAATAAAACTTTTGTCTTTCTAGTTGTAATTTGACAGATATTCTTTTAGAGGATTTAATCGATACAGGTTGAACACTTCAAGGACAAAATCAATTCAAATAAAAAATTGAGGACTAAATTGAAACTTGAGTATTTCTTTGAGGTTCGATACAGGTTGAACACTTCAAGGACAAAATCGACTCAAATAATAGTTTGGGGACGAAATTGAAACTTGAATAATTCATTGACGATTAAATCAACTCAATTAAAGTTTTGAGGACCAAATTGAAATTCACCTATAACTTAAGAACTAAAATGGTAGATAAGCCAAAAGAAAAGGTTCAAACAAAATGTAACCCATATTTCCTAATTCCATGGCCTTTAGCACCTTTATTTCGATGTTTTTTTCAGTCCCCAAATTATGTGCTCCCATTCTCCCAAAAATTTTAGGCTTCTTTTTTGTGTTTTTTTTGTTTTGTTTTGGTTTCTTGTTCGTCTTTTATGAATTAAAATTTACTTTTATATGCTTTTGAAAAGTCATCATTTTTCTTGCACCTTCTGTGGGGGACGATAATGAGTTGAGCATAAATGAGAATGCGAAAACCTAGTGCGTTAGCGGATCCATTTTCACATTCATTCAAAATATATGAGTATATATTTCATGCCGAATAATAGGTCCATGCATAACTCGATGTCATCTCTAGCACTGCAAATTAAAAAGGCCCTACAATGATATCCGGGGCGTTCCAAGATTTTCAGTCAGCGCTGGCAAAAATATATATAACGTGTCTATGATGAAAAACTATATATATGTATATGATCAACTTCTAATAAGGGCCCCTTATTGAACTTTTCCATGCGGACCTAGCCAATTTTCGTGTTTCCGGACCTAATTTTGACGATCCAAACCGCTCAATGTTTTTAAAACGTGTTTTTAAGAGCCCAAGCGAGAAATCATAAATAAAAAATACCCGGAAGGGCTTGATCCGATCCGTTTTCGATAAAAACGTTCACGTTTTAAAAATATTGAGCAGTTTGGATTGTCAAAATTACCTTGGGAACAGTGAGGTCTGCATGATAAGTTCAATAAGGGGCCGTTATTGGAAGCTCTTTATATATATATATATATATATATATAAAACTCTGACTAGGCAAAAGAGATATATACATATACATTACATTGTTTGACAAAAAAAAAAACACTCTTAACATATTACAATATCCCATGATGAGTCTGATTCCCTTTAATTTTTTAGTGTTTCCATATTGAACCAAATGCAAGGCAAACCCCTATCCTATAATGTTTACTATATATTAGGCTCTCATAATTGGGCTTGTTTTGTTTTGTTGGGCTATAACAATTTGGTTCAACTTTAGTTGGAAACATTTATTTTAACTCAGCGCTAACAATACTAAAGAAAACTTAATGTACATCCAAAAAAAAAAATTTCACTGCAATTTTTTGAACCTAGCGAGGTCAAGCAACCTCGTTGGTACAATGGAAGAGCCGCCCCTGATTGGTACACAATGTACCATGGCATGTTAACTCTTTGGTCGGGGTAGACTGTTGCATAACAGGGTCGTAGTTGGCTTAGCTCAATCGTAAATTTCAATACTCCGAGATTAATTGAGGTGTGCACGTATATTTGTCCGGACACAGTCTAAGTAAAAAGTTGCTATAATATACCATGCAAATTGCAATATGCCAGTAGCTATCCCGTATCCTATTAGTCATTCTTGTTGAGATTAACAAGTAAAGATGGTAAGAGATTCAAAGTGTTTGGTCCAACAATTTTCACTACTCATCTTTCCTACCAAATAATCCCCTTTTTCTCCATTAAATTTCAATGCCTTCATTTCTATTTTGGACTGAAACATTCTGAAATTTTAGAAACAGAATCAGATTGTATCTCTCTCTTTTTGGCAACTCCATAAAACCTCTCATACTCCTCACCATTAATTTTGCATTTCATGCTTTTGGGTACTGTGTATCTCTCTGTATTTGGTCTAACATATTGGCCTATGAAATCTGCATTTCCAAGTGCTTTGGAGTTCACAGGGTTGCTCATCGTTGTCCATGCGGCTTAACATAAAGAACAAAATGGCTAAGGTATCAGTCTCTTGTTATCCCTCATCTCTTCTTCCGTGTCTGCCCTGACTTTTTGGGAGATTAAAATAGGGTCTTCTTTTATTGAACTATTATAAAGGTATTAAAATAGGGGCTGGGTCCCTAAAATTCGTAAATTGTGAAGGGTCGATCGCATTTCGAGCTTTAGCTCAAGGTTGGCTCTGTTGTTCTCTTATGCCTCCCAATTTTGGTGAAGTAAAGATCCCAGTGGTCTTTAAAATATTTAGTTTATGTCATTTTGGTCCTCAGACTAGAGATGGAGCTAAGAAGGGGGGCGGGGTGGCACGTGCCACCCCTGGCTAAAAAAAAAAAAATTACTTTCGTATTGCAAAAACAATTTCGTTCTTCAAAACATGTATTTTATTTCTGGTATTATGTATGTTGATGAATGATTAATCGATGAAGATATATAATTTTTTAGTATATGTTGAATGATTATCAATATGAAAATATATACCTTTTCGAGTATTATAAATAGTCAACCTTCGAACAAGTGTACATTTTTATACTAATTACTCTTTCCGCCTGTAAATATAACCCAGTAAAAAAAATTCAATTTTCGAATAAAGAGCACATCCGTGCATAATTTCTTATATTTATTGATACCAAATTAAAAGATATTTGTCCATAAGTTACATGTTGTTTAATAGTAATAAATTATCTTTGTAAAACGGAGGTAGGGAAGATATTGATTTTGAATACTACATCCGAATTGAAATTTTAACTCCATCCCGATCCACCTCGGCGTATTAATTGTGTCATTTTGGTATCTGAATTATGTACCATGTGGTCCAGTCCTCCGTACACTGTTTAAATTTTTGACTGGTCATTTAGGAAATGGGAGAGGAATTATCACGTGTTCTGCAGGTGGTAGATGGGTGTTTTTGTGTATATTTTTACATGGACCAGACCAAAGAGATTAGGCCTTTTTTTTTTTGAAAGAGTAAGAAATTTATAGAGAATGAGTACAAGTGACAGATCGACCTTAGAGGGAGAGATGAGAACATTAATTAAAAATTGACAAAAAAAAAAAAGGACGCTTACTCCCAAGAGGATTGCAAAAGAGATTAGCATTTGATGTATAGGTGTAAGTATCTGTATATGTTGTGAACATGAGTGTATATTTGCGCTAATATTGGTGATTTATTACACTTCAATACATGTCGAGTGGGCGATAATTCTTTAGTAGAGATGAGACCGAGACTGGTTTTACTAGTTCGAGCCATCTTAGATGCTATCAATTTTCATAGCACCAGTCCGTGACGGGTTTTACCCCGACTTTAAACAGTTCCGCACTAGTGGAGCTAGAATGTTTTCTTTATAATGCGAAAATAGAGGAAAACAAAATAAATTTGTGCTAAATAGTATTGCTTGATAAAATAAATTTGTGCTCTCTGTAAGAAGTGAAGAATGTTTTCTTTCTATTCCCCCTCCTTTTAGGCAACGTTAACATTTTTCCGGACGCCATATTTGTTAAAGAAATATTGTCCCACATTGCTTAGGAGAGGAATGAATGATCACTTAATATATGCTGAGACCTCTCCACTCATTGCCAATTGGTTTTGAGTTGGATGTTTTCACATGGTATCAGAGCAGGGCTCATTCCACTCCAAATTTAAAAAAAAAAAAATCACAATCCACACCTCACGACAGATCAGCAAAAAGGCTGCACGATGATAGGACCCAAAAAGTGGTCACACGTGACAGACCTCAAATGCGGCTGCACGTGAGGGGGATGTTAAAGAAATATTGTCCCATATTGCTTAGGAGAGGAATGGGTGATCACTTAATATATGCTGAGACCTCTCCACTCATTGCCAATTGGTTTTGAGTTGGATGTTTCCACATTTGCCTGAATTCACTCTAGTATTCACTTTCCCTACAGAAAAAGAGCAACAAGGAAAAGAGTTCAACGCGAGACCAAGCGGAGGATATACAAGAACAGGGTAATGGAGGAACCAACGTCGAGAATACGAATGAAGAGAACAAAAACTTGGAAAATCCTCATGGTGTGATCGTGTTGGGTATCTTCATGCATTGCCAGAGATGTGCCGATACGATTACAAAGTACCTCAGAGGCTTTGACGGCATTATCTTCAGTACTCAAATTCACGGTTCCAGTTAGAATTCATTTTTAGATACCAAAATTGATTTTGTTTGCATACTTATAGATTGTTAATGTGGGATATTTTGTTGGTCCTTTTTTACGATGTTTCAGGTGTTGAACAAATTGAGATTGATTTGAAAAATCACAAGGTAACTGTGAAGGGTAAAACTGTTGATCCAGAGAGGGTAACGGAGTGGCTTCGAAAAAAATCCAATAAGCACATCAGTCTTATCTCCCCGATCCTGAAAGGGAGGAAAGAAGAGAAAGAAGAAGAGGTCTATTTCAATTTCATACCAGACATTGCATTCATGTCTATAAATAAAAATTCTTTAGGATTAATTAAAGTAATATGTTCTAAAAAAACATCAAAATCACACATATCTTCGTTATCATCCAATGTCATTTTAAAAAAATCTGACACTCGCCCTTTCACGTTTTTTTTTTTTTTTTAAAATTCAAAAAAGTTCCCATATGAAGTTTATGCGTCCATGAAAAAAACTAATACTAAGGTTGTATATGATTTTATTGTAGCAATCTTATAAATTGATCAAGAATTTCTACAACGATTTTTTTATTGTACTTTTGTCTGATAGAAATTGACATCACGCGGGTTTCATGTACTGGTTTTTTAATTTTTGTCTACCAAAAAAGTAAAAATCTTGGGTTTGCATTTTGCAATGTATATAGTTCAGAGTATACAGTACTTTTTCATAGAGAATTGGTATTGCCAATCTTGAGTGTTTGCTTGGTAATTGCAGTCTAAGGTGGTGGAAGTGGTGCTCAAGATTTACATGCATTGTGAAGGTTGTGCAGCCGATATCAAATATAACATTCACAAGATGCAAGGTATATCTCATGTTAGATGAAGTTAATTTGGTATAATGGCATAAGCCAATTCCTCCTATCGTGTATCTCCGACCTCAGATGCTACCATTTTCCACGGTAGACTCTAGTATTAAGTAAAAGGTTACACCTAGCAATTTTATATTTCATGTTGATCCGACACCAAAGTGATGGCAATTAAATTGTGGCTGTTTAAATCAAAGTAGCGCTGTTGTGCCTCATATTGTCAAAGTTGTGAATGACACATCATTGTGATCGAGTCTTGCATATGAAAACTTTGTAAGTAAATAATTCTTCCTGACTCATTTGAGCCACAAAAAATTTGGAAATTGAATAATTGATAATGTGCATATTGGGTGGGTAGTGGCCATGCAACCAATTCAAATCAAACAAACTCATGAAGATGTTAAAAATGCTCTAATTTTACTTATGAAGTACGGATACTTCTATATGGGAGGAGTATACGTATTGTATCTGTATTATATGTCGATACTCGCAAATACGTATCCATTAAGTGTCCACGACATTAAATTTATTACTTTCCTTCTTAAATTCTTAGGTACATATCCAAAATTGTATGAAATTCAGATTGTGACACTTTTTACAAAGTATTAGAATAAAATTGTTAGGAATAAAGAATATGACAATTTTTGGCACTAGACTTACTTTGTAGGTAGAAGAAGAGAAGTATCATCTTTTTTAAAGTTTCGTAAATATCTTTATTGTGTCATACAATGTTCTACAAAATTGAATTTCAATAACCCTATTGCATAAGAAAAATCCAATAATTTTGTCATCATTCTTGTTGTTATATGTAACACAATGTAAAAAGCTATAAAAATACTCTTTAGTCTAACCTATCCTAGTCTTATCGGTATTCAACATTTCTAAATTTTCACTTGTCGCCTTATCGGTATTGTATCATAGCGTGTATGTATTCCATATTATTATTCATGCTTGATACGACTGTCTTCATAATGTGTGACGGGGGCGCGCAATCAAAGTCATTGTTGTGCTTCAAATAGTATTTTATTAAATTCTTTATCTTAGAGTGACGTACTTACAACTCAACCACTTCGTATTACACGTATTATATGTTTCATTTTTTAAATTTGAATGGCCTTACCTGAATGACTCTACTAGATTATCTTGACAAATTTTTGGGGCATTAGACTTCCCATTTACTTGTTTACACAATAGGTCAAATGAAGGTTGAACTAAATTTGGAACTGTTAATTTATGTACTTTGTTAGGGGTGCTCACCGTGGAGACAGATATGAAAAACTCGCAAGTGATTGTGAAGGGAGCATTTGATCCCAAAAAACTTGTGGATTTCATCAGCACAAGGGTGGGGAAGAATGCGCTTGTTGTCAAGCAAATGCCGCCGGAAAAAGAAGACTACAAGGGTAAGAAAGGAAAGAAAAATGAAATGGAAATGGATCAGATTTACCCATTAGGATATTTTTATGCTCCTGATCAAATTTTGAGTGAAGAAAATCCTAATGCATGCTTTGTGATGTAAAATTTAGGAACGTAGTTAAAATTCGATTGAGAGGCTTTCCAACTGGACTCGATTATTGTTTTGAATTCACTTATGGCCCGTGGATGTTTTTCATCTCCAGCAAAACACCTTCAAAACCATTAGATCAACAAGAAAAAAACACTAATGGCGACACTCTTCGAGAACAACATACTACGTACGTTTGTCACTAAATGTAATCAACAGAGGGCACCTGATAGCAATTTTCGGAGACAAGGGTTTACTTGTCACCAAATGATCTCAATTTGGGCTCCATCGGGAAGTTTTGGGGTGTCGCTGAAAGTACGTTGTTTCATGGCCAAATGCTTGTCACCAAAACTGCCCTACTATAATATTCTAAAACCAGGCTTAACATTTACAACGACCATTCTCTCTGACTCTTGTGCCTCTATTGCTTTGCCTTCCTCTTCTTCATGATTGGCTACTCTCTCCACAATCGTTACTATGAATCATCACGAACAAAATCGTCGCCGTCCAAATTTATTGAAAGATATATAGAGTTTGATTGTAGCAGCTATCTTATAGGAGTAATACAAAATAAGATAAGGTTGTCGAGTTTCAAGTTATTTCTTGGCCTACATAATATAGTTGGACATTTGATTATAAAAGTAAAAGCATAGAGATAGCTAAAAATGTTTGATCAGCAATCTCCTGTTATGGCAAAAACCGAGCAGATTAATGCTATACGCCTCACGCCAAAGAACGCCCACCGAGATTACTAATCTGTCATGAAACTATTCTGCACCAAACTATTAGGCCTCGTTTAGTTATCAATAAATGATAGAAAAAGGATGGGAAAGTTAGCTTTCTCATATATTTTGGAGTGTTCTGTTACTAGGAAAATGATAGGATCCTGGAAAATGATATCGCGACATTGAGGTAACCTAGGTAAGCGTGATTGTCTTACTGATTATCTTCCAATGTAGGAACTCGGAGAGTAATCCTTGGCAGTCACTTGTTTTAGGTTCCTCCTGAATCACCCAGTCCTTTTTCCACCATGACTCACTTTCCCTTAAAACAGATCCTGCAAAATATATGGAATTTAACGTCGCAGGAAAGTTTCATCCTCCATCCACTCTCAAATTGTTTGCGCCAACGCTCTCCCTCACTCCTTTATTTCCTTTGTTCGTACAATTCTCCATTTTTTTTAGTTGTCTACTACAATAAATATAGGCAAAACAGTCAATATATTGGTTTTGTGGATTTGTGTTTTAAATTTCATTATCAGTCTTTTGTTTTGTTTGTACTAACCAATTAATTACCATTCGTCAACATTAGTTTTATTTTATCCTATCTATTTACTTTTAAGCATCCAAATAAGCTGGTGAGTTGGCTTATTTTTTTATTCAATTTCTATTGTAGTTGTTAGTTTGCGTCAATTTTTTGTCGATTATTTGTTCATTTAGACGAGGAAACTCAAAAAAGTAAAAAATGATTATCAAAACTTCGAATAAAGAAAAAAAAACACAAAAAAACAATTCTTTTTGGCTTTTTTTTGTCTTTATTCAAAAAAATTGAGTTTCCATCATTATTTTTTATTTTTTCGATTCCTCTTGTTGAGACAAAGCAATAATCCACAAAAATTTAACGCGAAACAACACATATTAAATTGAATAAAGACAAAAAAAAAAAAAAGAAGGTCAAGTGGCTTATTAAGCCAAACCAGACTAAATAGTTTTTTTCTTTTTTTATGGCTAATTTTAGAGTTGTCTAGTGATTCAAAGATAGCAATTCATATTTATTAATTTTTTGCCCAAATAGATAGCTTCCAAAATTACTTTTATTCAAAATAGCTATTGAATTAAGATAAAAGAAGTTTCTGGTAAGTTTTAAATGAACAACTAAATTTTAGTTTTCCTACATAAATCTTTCGTCAACTGAACACTTACAGGAAAATAGACTTTCTTTTCATTTACTTTATTTTAATTCACTTTTCCCAAGACTAACTTTTTTGCACAACAGTCTTAACAGCCGAACATAATTGTTTTCTGGAAATTCTTTTGCCGATCAAAGATTCCGTTTTAAGCTTGTAGGAAAAAATTACATCGGCGTAGAATTCCAAATAACAATTCCATTGATATTATAAACATAAAACAAATTACAGGAACAGAATGAAAAAAATAGACTATACAAAACAAAAATCGAATTAAAAAAATCAAACCAAGTTCTGTGAAAACCGTAGTCTCCTTAAAACAGATTTGCCGCCTACCAAGGGTGTTGAAGGTTGATCGGTGTCTGTCTCACGAGATAAAATGATTGAACAACGAATGTTGGAACACGTCCGATGGACGCCTTGGCAAACTGGAACTTGTCTGTCTCTCTCACACAAAAAACACGAAAATCAGAATACTATTGAAGGAGCTCGAATTTTTTGTACCAAGCACAATACAAGATTGCTGATTATAAGCACAAAGGAGAGAGCTTCCCACAAAGAATTCAATTCCAAAACTGCCGGAATGAATATGGAGATTAAAGTCTGCTATAATCCCACATCATGATAGGTCTTCGATCACTATAACAGCTCGACTCTCCCTCTACTAGGTTTTAGGAATCTCATTTTTGAATAACAAAGAAGACACGATTTCATAAAGTATAT
Source organism: Gaultheria prostrata (assembly GCA_036023075.1). NCBI lineage: Eukaryota > Viridiplantae > Streptophyta > Magnoliopsida > Ericales > Ericaceae > Gaultheria > Gaultheria prostrata. Next base: position 48,197 of record JAXBDA010001602.1, read on the forward strand.
CGACAATTAGTGCCAAATTAGAAAAAGAATATAGTGAAGAAGCAACTAGAGATAATTATATAGCCATCCTGTTTGGGGACTTTACTTAAGTCCCCATCCTAGTAGATTTGATACTTATGTTTTTATCTTAGTAGGATTCATAGTAAATAAGTTTACCATGTTTGTGGGTTGTTGAGTTTGCTCAGTATTTTAATATTTGAAATTTTGTTTTGAGATTTTAGGAGATAAAAGATTAGGAGAGAGAGAATTTAAAAGATTAGTAAAAAAGAAGATTTAAAATATAGGATAGAGAGATTGAGATATATTAATAAAAATTTGGAGAGAGAAATATTTAGAAAATTAGGAGAGAGAAGGGTGTTTTGGGGTTTATTTGAATTTAAGGATGCCAACTTAATTATTCAAACCAACTAAAATGGAGACATAAATGAGTTCCCTAAACAAGATGACTATTTAAATCCCCCTAAGAACTTTAGCATATTACGGGGGCCTATTTTTCAAAACTTTTGCATTCTAGTGAAATTGTTATATATATATATATATATGAGGGATCCCTCAACTCCCGAAGTTGCGGACCTCCACTTTTCGGACCAAATTTTGACTATCCGAACCGTTAGATGTGTTTAAAAGATAGTGTTTTTCACAAAAACTGCTCCGATCAATCCCTTCTGAGTGTTTTTTTTTCAACGAATCCTCGCGGTTGACCTTAAAAATACTTTTTAAACACATCTAACGGTTCGGATCGTCGAAATTTGGTCCGAAAAGTGTCCAAAACGTGGAGGTCCGCAATTAAGGGGAGTTGAGGGATCCTCATTATATATATAACTTAATTTTATATTTTTGGGTTTCTTAAACCAAAAACGACTTGACCACTTACTCCATCCTGCAGGACAAAATTGTCCTAGAAGGGATGTGAAGAATATTTGAAACCACTCTAGAACCATTACACGGATTCCGCCTTAACTGCCCATGATATGGTAAGAATGGAATGGAAAGAAAAAAAAACGATGTTTCTATGTGCAGACGTGAAGAGAGAATAACAAAATCGTTTGATCTTATGATGACCACATTCAAATCATTTTCAAAAAACTAAACTCAATCCATTAGAGCTCGAATAAAAGAAAAGAACATATTTCTGTAAAGACCCGGAAATTTATATTTATTTTTTATAAAATAACATTGAGTTAATGTGAGGAATCACGTAAAATGATAAAATGGACCAAGTGTTAGGGTGTTGGTGATATGTGAGTTGATTGGGGTGTGTTTGATTTACACAAGGCACTTATGGACCTAGAGTGTAATTATGTGGGTATGTGTGTGTATTATGTGTATGGTGTCGGAAGTGAGAGAGAGAGATACCAAACCCCAAAAGAGGCCGGCCCTCTCCCTCCTCCTCTCTCTCCTCCATAACTCATCTCATCACTCTCCTCACCAACCCAAGCTAAACCATCACTTCCAACCTTAACTCCTTCACAAAACCTTCCTAAAATTTCGTGATCTACGCGTTGGTGTGCCTTTTTCACTTCGATGTGTGGAGAGCATTGCTTGGAGGTGGAAGCTAGGGTTAGAGTTTTGCACTTGGAAGTGTTTTCTAGCCATAATCTTAAGAGGTAGGGGAACCACTATCAATTCTTCATGTAAATTTGATGTTTGTATGTGTGTTGCTTTCAATCTTGCTCATATCTCTTTTCTTGTTCAATAACCATATGAAGTGGTTACTAGCTCTATTGTTGTTGGAATTTGTTGATATCTTACTTGCCATTGTTGCCTCAAATCAATTCACTTGATTGTCAAGTTAGCTCATGCCCATCCTTTTGATTTAATTACCCAAAATGATGGAAATTCGATTGTATTATGTTCTAGCCATCTATGGACTTGAGTAACACTTGCCAACCAACCAAATAGATGAACCACGATGTTGATGAGTTATTGGATCTCAAGTTTATGGCCTAACTTGCCCATCAAAGCCCTCACAAAACCCTTTAATCAAAACCCTTCAAAATTTCCCTTTGGTTGTACCAAAATCGCCCGAAAATCACTTTGGATTGATCCATCTTTGCCTTTGGATCGATCCACTTTGAATTTTTGCTGAATAGGCGACTTTGGATCGATCCACTTTTGCCTGTGGATCGATCCACTCCCCTCTTTGGCCAATTTTGGCTATTTTGACCCTTTTGACATTCGTTAGGGCGATGTACGTGCTAAACCTATTCCAATTGACTTGAAACCATTCGAGATACTTGTCGTGAGTGTAGTGTGGTGTATTTGAAGAGTCCTTAGGCTCCCTCAAGGTTTATGCGATGTGTTTGACACTTAACGATACGAGTGGACGACAACCAATTGAACTAGGGTTTTTGAGCGTCGATTTGAGTTGAAATATTGCATGGACACCTAAGCGATTCGAATGAACATGAAATGAGATTGATGAGTTAAATGAATGGCACAGGGCCCGAAAGGGTATGCCCGGATGACATGGGGTCCGAAAGGATATGCCCGGATTATAATGAATGAAACCAATGAATGATAAACCTAGCATGATTGATACGAGGGTCACGTTAGATACGAATTTGATACAACGGAGAGATGATTGGTTGATATTAGGGATTGTCGAGTGTCGTGGTTATTAGGGCTGCCCAGCGGATCATCCGATCCGCCAATCCGACCAATCTGAACCGATCCGAACCATCCGTTGATCCATGCGAGGTATGTACGGATGGGTTGCGGATAGTCCAATACATAAGTTCACGGATCCGGATCGGATCCGGTTAAAACCGATCCGTTCGTGGCCCAAAAAAAAAGAGGGAAAACACACACTCACTATACGTGTACGGTGTACACCTAACCCAGTAACCCTAATCTCTCAGCCTCTCAACTCTCACTCTCAGTGAGTCTTTCATCTGTCATCTCTAACTCTCAGTCTCCCTCTCCCAGAAAGGCAGAAACCCTAATCTCTACTTCTCTAGAATCTGGGTTGTTGGGTCAGTCATGGCTAAAGAGGGTTTCTGGTAAAGACTAAAGAGGGTTTCCGTTTTCTTCCGTGAGGCCGTGAGGGTAACGAGTAACGATTGCCGACTAGTACTCCCTCTCTCTCTCTCTCTCGCCGTAGATCGGCGACCACAGTGGGGTTTGCTACCGGCTGGGGTTTTGTAGACACCCCAATTTTGATGACTTGTGCATCCCCGATGATGAAATAACATGGAATATACCTTAGAGCGGTCCCCTGGGTCAAACAAAACCAAAGAAGCCAAAATCCCAAAATAACACCCGAACCGTACGGTCTCACCATTCAAACCGTACAGCCTAAAAATACCTTTGCACCGTGCGGTGTATGTATTTGTACCGTACGGTACATATTCATATGCCGTACGGCATCATTTCCTTTACCGCGAATCCTGGAAGCAATCACTTCAGCTAGCAGCTCAGACCGAACCTCGATTTCGTACGAAGCAAAGAAGCTACCCCGTAGCTCGACTTCTTGTCGTGAGCAGTTTGTTTAACGTGTAAGGGCAACCAACCTCGTTGCCTATAAAAATCAAGCTCTATCAACGGGCTCGGGACTGAACGATTTCTCGAAAAAGAGCCATCTTTCTGAAAAATAAAAAAATATATTTACTCTCAAGTTTGCCATCCCAAAAACTCATCCGAATAACCATATTTGAAATCTTAAACCCAGAAGCTCATCCGAGCGTTTGATCCAGAGAAGCATCTCGAAGGTATAAACCGACGTTTCTTGTTCAAAACTCTTGAATTCGGCAATGTGAGGGGAGAATTCTAAGCTTAGGTGAGTCCCCAATACTCTCCTCGAGTTTGGAAATCCACTGTTTTCAATAAAAATGGTAACTTTCTTGTTTCCACAAAATCTCCGAGGCACGGTCAAATGATTAACCAATAATCGTTTGACTAAACTTTGAAGGAGACGCATTTCCTTCATAATTGTCTTCTAAACTCTTTAAAAGGTGTCAAAAACCATGGCCTTCATGCAAAAAACAAAGCCTCTTTTCATTTCAACGAAAACCGAATTTTTGAAAAATATTCAAACATAGGCACCGCACGGTGTCGGCATAGGCACCGTGCGGCATATGTTTAGACATTGTACGGTGTCAGGGGCAAAACGAATTTTTCATGCTCTGTTTTCGGTTCTGCGCTTTGTTTTCTGGAATAACCAGTGATGGCTTATTACAGTTCTACCCCTCCTTTTCCATTTCATGCATTTATGTCCTTGCACTTTATTATTTTATGTCATTTATGGTCAATTGGTATATTACGTGATTTATTTGTAACTTTAATGCATTATTTCCTTCCGTTTTGTTTATAAACTGTTTATTTGAATAAAGTTTTTAATAAAATCTTTT
>JAXBDA010001603.1:0-52544 GCA_036023075.1 Gaultheria prostrata
GTTGAATCTTTCCCCTACACTCCATTCTATTGATATTTGGCTTTGGAATCATCAAAATCGGAGTTTTAGAGCAAAATCCCCAAAAATCACATTTTGAGCAGTTTTCTGGCATGCTGTCTGGAAAACCTGCGCCGGGCGGGAATCATGGCCGCCCGGGCGGTTTTGGCAGTTTTTGAGATAGTGTTGCTTGTGTTCTGGCTTTTCCCAACTCGCGTGTTTGGTCTCCGAACGTGTTTTCCACTCACATGATATGATTTCTTGACTTGGTAACACTTAGATACTTATTAGCCATGGGAAATTCTTGTTGTTGAGTTGATGAGATTAACGAAAGTTTGACATATACGGTTAGTGCATTAATTGGTTAATCGTCGATTCGGGTTTATGAGATACGTATATATGGACGATTTGACACACGTATCACGTTTGACACGAGGTTAACATGAAAACTTAACAAATGGAATTGTGACTTGGTTCGTCCTATGGACGTTTCGCGAGGAATGTACCTTGACCAAGAGGAAAGTGGACACGGGGCCTATATGGCATGCCCGGAAAGATACTCGGTCCGCCCTTCGGGCGTGTCGCGAGGAATATGGTAATGGAATGATAATGATGAACATGAAATACGAAAGATGAACACTTTGGACACACGCGCCGTGTCGGGTACGAGTTGAGTATGGTAGTGTGAATATTCAACCGCTATAAGAACTTTCAAACTTGTTTATCTCTTTTGTGTTATTTGCAAATGCTCTAACCTTGTGTCGGTCTACATCATCTTGTCTTTACCTCATGTGCATCGCATTTTCAAGTAGGATAGATAGACGTTTTCCTACTGGGCTAGTGAGCTCACCCTTATAATTTTAGGTAACCAGCACGGAGGAACATGACATGGAATGCTTGAAGTGTATGCATGCATTATTTTTGAAAGCTCAACGGCGGAGTTATTTTGTCATCTTTGAACTTAAGATTTTGATGAGATGATTTTGTAACTTTATTTTGATTCACCTTTTGACTACCGGTTATGTAATAACTCTTGGGATTTGTTTAACTCTATTTGGGGTGCGTGTACCCGTAGACATCGTGATTTGTTGACTTTGACCGTGTTGGTCGTATTATGAGAATTTGACTTTGACTATGAAATTATTGACTTTCACGTGGATTATGTTCGTATATTTATTTATAAAATTGAGGGCGTGACACATGACCCCAGAGAAAGTCATGGTATTGCAGTCAAGAGGATTCTTAGGTATATCAAAGGTAGTCTTCATTAGGGTTTATCCTTTGTACCTGGGCCTCTATCTCTTATAGCCTACACAGATGCTGATTGGGCTGGAGACCATAGTGATAGAAGGTCTACTACAGGGTTTTGTGTGTATTTTGGTTCTAACTTGATCACTTGGTGCGCTAAGAAACAACGTACAGTATCCAGATCTTCTACAGAGGCAGAGTATAGGGCTCTTGTGGCCACTGCAGCTGATGTCACATGGCTGCATCAATTACTTCTTGATCTGGGAATACAACCTGCTCTTCCCCACCTTATCTGGTGTGACAATTAATCTGCCATTGCATTGGCTTTCAATCCTATTTTCCATGCAAGAACCAAGCATGTGGAAGTGGACTATCACTTTATCCGAGAAAAGGTCCATTCTAAATTACTTACAGTGCAACATGTTGGCACCTTGGCTCAAATAGCAGATGTGTTCACTAAGTCCTTGTCTGGTGATCGTTTCCAGTTTTTGAAGGCCAAACTCATGGTGGTTGACACCCCGATGAGTTTGAAAGGGGCTGTTAACAAAGGTCACTAAGGGTACTAATCAGAGCAGTAATTCTGTTAATCATTTTCTGTTAAAGTTTTGTTAAGTTTCAGTCTTGTTTAGGAAGGTTTCCGTTATGTTTTACATATCTGTTAAGTGTTCTGTTAAAGACAGTTAGATTTGTTATGGCTTTGAGTATAAAAGCTGGCTCATGACCAGATGTAACACAAGTCGAAATAATAGAAAATATCTTTTGATTTTTCTCTCTCTTCTCTCATCTCTGTTACGCTTGTTGTTGGGTTTCAAAACCCTAAATCAATTCCATCAGATTCACTTGTGAATTTCACATTATTGTGAAATTCCATATTAATGACAAATATCATAAAAATAGAGAGGAAATTAAATCTTGATTATTCACAATCGTTATCAACAACTTCTCTCAAAACGACAATCTACCCTGATCAATTGGGATGTTTTTCTTTCGGTATGATACCTTTTGCTTTTGTCCCTTTAATCATTGTAATCTTTACTTTGATTAATAAAAAAAATTCGCTGTTAAAAAAAAAACCTTATCTCCGTTAACTATTCGTCACATAATTTCCTTTAAAACCCGTCTTTATGCTCCACTTTGATCTTGATTGGCTCAAAATATGAAATTTTCCAAGAAAAACTATAATATTTTATATATTTTATGATCGCATTATACGCACTAGTATATTAATTTTTTTAATTATATGATTCATTCATAGAACCAGTAGAGTTAAAATAAATCTTGAACACCCTGTACAAGAGCGTACAAAGCCAAGCTCACGGAGTAGATTTTCTCACGGAGGATTGGGTGTGATGGTGTCATGCACGAGATTTCTCCCATCCATGGTAATTCTTTCTCACATAATGAAAGAGCGTACAAAGCCAAGCTCACGGAGTAGATTTTCTCAAGATCAAAATCAAAACTAGCAATTTATGCATAGATAATGGGTCATCCACTTTAGATGCCTTGCGACTGTTTCAATCACGCTAAAAGCCCCGGTTCTAAACTCCATCATCACACCCAATTTCCAAATCACCCAATCCTTATCCTCCACTTACAAATGAAGAGAGAAAATCCCAAAATCTAGCCCCTCAAGTCAGAAAATCGTCATCCTTTTTCTCCAATTTTATGGAGGACGACACTGCCGGCAACTCCCTTAAATCGGAAGTTGAGGGGGGACGAAGGAGACTGTCAGACGAGAGAATGATTCTCAAGGAATTTGTGCGGCCTGAACTCTGGAATATTATCTAATACGGGCACAAGACAATTGAAGGAGGGAGGGGCGCAGAAAACAGGGGAGGAAAGCAGACTCCCCCCCACCCACCCACCCACACAGAGAGAGAGAGTATCTCACCTAGAAACTCTCCAACCAGTTAACTGATTGAATGGCCAAGATTAGAGCAATTAGATAACCGGACAGGATTTTTGCGGTATCAATACCGTGAAATCGCCTTAAGGTACGCAAGTGGTGGTTAATTCATGCGGTAGAACTCTTGGATGCCCCACACTGCGTTTCGGGATCGAGTCTCACACCCTCTTCCCCCATGTAATAGAGTAGGAATAACGAATGGAAAAAAATAAAAAATAAAAACGCTTGCATGTGTTTAAGATACTCAAGATTGGTTAAAAGAAAAAAAGGGTTAAAATTACTTAGACCCCTCATCTATCACCCATCCACATATAACACCCTTCATCTTTAAAACCTATCAACCGCACCACCTCATCTTTTAACCCGTATCACACAACACCCTTCCGTCAATAATTTTAACGGAAGTTGGCAACTTCCATCCAAATAGACATTTTTTGGCCAAATTTACCCTCCCCTTCATCCCTTCCCCTTATACAACCCTTTTCCACAGCCAACATCCCTCATCCTCATCTCTCTCTCTCTAGCCAAATCCCTTATCATTGGTTGAAATCTATCAGCAATTGAATAGCCCCAAAACTAAAGTTCAAGCTAAAATTGTTAACAGACTAAAGTATGTGGTCAGTCCAATTTCCTTCAACATTTTCGGACAGTTCTTGCACGACTAAAACACAAAAGTGGGACTTTTGCTTCTTGAAGCAACATTGAACAAGATCTTAGGATCTGTACATCTCAATTATTGAAGTTTCCGATCTCAATTTTTGGTAAAATTCGAAAGTCATAAGACTAATTACAACGATAGCTAAAACAACGAGATAAATAATGCAACATCATCCCAACTCTTAACTCTTGTAGCCGTGCAACTCTCTCAACCCAGATATCATTGTATTCCACATAACCGTGTCTGGTTCAGGAATTTCATCAAACACCCTACACGCATACCCAACCTTCAAAAATCTAAAATACATACTCCCTCCGTCCCAAATTGATAGTCCACTACGAAACTACGTGCAATTTTCAAACTAAAAAATAATGTATTTATCAAAATAATTTTTGAATTTTTTTTGCACCGTATAAAAGTTGTCAATGAGATCTATTAAACAAGATTCATAATGCATATTTTTTGAAGTTCACATTAAAAGATATAAGCTATTGAAAATCGCACGCAGTCCCAAAATGGACTATCATTTTGGGACGGAGGGAGTATTAGGGTAAAAATCACTTAGACCCCTTCATCTATCATTCATCCACACATACACCCCCTCATCTTTAAAACCCATCATTCACACCCCCTCATCTTTCACCGCATATCACTTAACACCCTTCCGTCCACCTTCCGTCCATATTTTGTACAGAATTGGGCAACTTCCATCCAAAATAATTTTATTATGCCATATTTACCCTCCAATTCTGAAATGTGGTCCCAATTTTGACCGGAAAAATTGAGACCTAATATTCTCTCCCCCCACTTTGAAACTCAAACACCAGCACGGACAACCTTCACCACTCCGACCACCGACACACCGCCAGCCACCAACCCCTCTTTCAAAATTGGAATGAAATGTTGAAAAAAACATGTACGTCAACTCATTCAAATCATCAAAAGAACATAGAAATTTTCAACAAAAAAAAACTAGTACGTAATTAATAAAAAAAAAAACTCAAGAATAAGCAATCCAAACTCATAAACTGATCCGGACATTTGTTGGTATCCAGGAATTGAAATCACTTGCCCACTGAAACTCTTCGTTAACTCCCCATAAGCTCAACCAAATCTTCTTCAGCCATTCAATAACCTCCCACCCAAAAACCCACCTCAAATTATTATAATCACCGAACCAGATCAGTACAAACTATACGAATATATCCAACAATTTTTTTTTTCTATATTACCCTTGTAACAGATAAACATCATCACAAGAAGCCTTTTCACAATCTAATGCAAAGTCGATGGTTTCGATGGCGGGGTGAGAAGAAAGATTCAGAAACTTCTTGCAATTGCTTGATGTAGAAATAGAAGAAAGATAGTAACTACCGAGAATGATTGAAACCTTCTCAATTGAGATTTTTTAACATGAATCTACACTAACACCATCACAACGCACGGCAGGGCCGATGTGAATCGAACACGGGCATTGTTGAAGCAGCCTTCAGATTGAACAACTAAACTCCATGGTTATTGCTGAATCTCGATCATCCAAAGGTGATGTCGAGCCCCACCTTGCAAGAGTCGATTTAGGGTTTTGGATTTTGTGATCCCTAACAGAGCCGATTTGGTCGATTCTAACTGGTCAGATTTGAGTTAAGGTCGATTGAGGGGTTAGGATGGTGGACGGTAGTGGCGGTGTTGGATGGTAACCTCTGCTGGGTTAGAGAGTATACTTCTGTCATCGACGTGTTTTTTCTTTTTCTTTTAATTTGTTCAGGTTCACTTAGATTAAAATCATACAAAGAATTATTTTGTTGGTTTTTAGATAAGAAACGACTTTTGGTTTGTTCTTTTCTTTGGGGGTTCACTTACATTAATTATTAATACAGTATCAGACAGAGCATTATTTTGTTGGTTTTTAGATTAAAAAACCTTAACCTTTATGGGTTTCCAGCCAACTGACGTACTAACCAAACACATTATACTAAAAGGCTTCTTAAAATTTTCCAACAGAGGACCATGTAAAATTCATGATTGATGGTGGATTTCGGTCATATTTCTTTGTTTAGGTCTTCAATGTAGTAATTTTACTATTTTAGGAAATATTTAGATTACGAATTGCTCTTAAGCTATAATTCCATTTTCATTAGTTCCAGTTAGTAAAGTCGTTTTTAATTGGGCCAGTTGCTCCCCAATCCACTATAGCAATTTCTTAAAGTCGCGGGTCCACTCCATAATTTCGTAACATCTCAGGTCCACACGCACGTCCAAAATACATAAATACCCTTGCCTATATAAAATGAATCATGAGCCGTCTTGAGCCCTAAACGCTCTCTCTCTCTCCCCATCTCACTCTCACTTCCTCTCTTGATTGCGAAATCGGCGAACACCACCACCTAAAACTCCGGCGGAAATGGTCAAATCGTGACCTAATCACGTCGTCATTTCTGGCTGAAATCAAGTGTCTGAGCATTTTCTGCAACTCCGGCGGCGGACGATCTATGTTCGAGTGGAAGACCGTTCAATTGCGACCGCCAGCTGTTTGTTGTTGTTGTTGTTGTTGTCAGCGGATCTGGTGGTGATGGTCGGCGACGGTTGTGCAACGGAAACGGTTGTTAACGACGACGCTGAGGGTGAAACAACAGATGACTCTTTGTTCACAGTACTGCCGGTAGCCGTGGCGGCGGAGGAGGGAGAAGTGGTGGTGGTGGTGGTGGTGAAGCCAGCTTGGATGGAAATTGGGAGGATGAATGGGGACCGGCGGGACCGGCGCTCGAAGGTGCACAGGTGTTAGGAAGAAGAAGATAAAAAAAAAAAGAATAAGAAGAAGATCAAACTGGACAAAAGAAAATACAAGTCGGCGGAGTACGAGCTGATTTGTGGCTAGTGTGATTTCTCGGAGCCTTCTAGCAATGGACTTGTAAAGTGTTTTGGAATGAATTAATCTGCTTGTCGTTTTGGAAAACCATGGGCTGGTATTGCTTTTACCAAAGAAGGGGTTGTAGCTTTTACCAAAGAGGGAGACGTGCTTTCAGTTTTAGAATTTGGAAAACTAAGGTCTGTTAATTGTACATGACTCAAAGTCAAAACTGAGTCAAGAGCAGAAGAATTATGGGGCACTACTACTTTGAAAAAAAATGTTAAAATGAAATTTGAGTTCGGATAACCACATCTGGTGTCAAGTAGGCTTTAAAGAAAAATGGGATATATTCCAAATAACCACATCTGGTCTCAAGTAGGCTTAAAAAAAGAAGATGTAGTCCAGCTAACCACATCTTATAAATCCAGATAACCACATCTGATAAGATAATAGTACAGATAACCACATCTTGTGAGTCCAGATAACCATCTCTTTTGATTCCAGATATGGTTATCTGCGCCGGTGAATTTTCCGGCAAAGTCGAATTTTCCGGCGCCGACAAAAATTTCCAGCGTCGGTGAACTTCCCGGCAAACTTTCCAGCGCCGCCGACTTTTCCGGCAATGGGTGTATTATGTATTAAATTAATGTGGGGGTATATTTGTCTATTAAAAAGGGAGAATGGACCTTGTACCTTGGAAAATGCAAAAAAATAGATTAGAGGTATTATGGAAATATGAGGTGGACTAGACATATTACAAATAGCTATAATGGACCTTAGAGCAATTCCTTATTTTTAATTTCGGGAGTTTCCCTAATTTCCTAGATACTTTATTTTTTTAGTAGTATTTGTTAGGCTTTCCTAGGGTTTCCCTATAAGGGTGCATGTAATCTCTTTATTTCAGCAACTTTTAATCAATTATAATTCAGAGTTTCATCTCTTTCTGTTGTGGATTCAAGAATACTTGTGGATTCCAGTACCTATCTCGTTTGGACTAGTACGCTAACTAATCTCTTGTGAATTCCACTGCGTCACTTCCAAGTGTGCAATCTCCAAATGAGCCACCCCATTTCTTTTATAACCATCAACCTCCTAAGACGGCTAGAACCATTTTCATCTAATGGCTGTCATAACCCCTTACTATGACCCTCCTAGAGAATATTTTTCATCCTTCATACCTCTAAAATATTCTAAACTCTCCACCCAAATATAGTAGTATATAGTTGAGTGTTCTACAATGTTTTTGGAATATTCATTCTTCAATCGTCAAGTGATATTTCCACGTACAATTCTAGAATCATTAATTTAAAATCATTCTCAGACTCTTCTAGAATTTTCTAGTCTATTACGGAGTATCCTACATCTATGCTAAGGTTTCCAAAAAGTGACCAGGCACACTTCCTTGGGAGGTGAAGATTATATAGCAGATGCATTTTGGTATTCGGATATCAAAACTATTGTGACTCCCTATAATGCTATAGATAATATGAGAACAGTCCCCCTACATCTCAAAACTAACTCGTATAGCTGTCGAGTAGAATAAACCTCACCCAAACCAAAGCCATGACAAAAAAATGTCAATAAGAAGCATTAAATTATTAAGGTACTTGTTTCCATATAGTATTTTTATTGTATACATTGGCTCACAGATAGATGGAGAACTTTCCAAATAGATGCAATTTCGAGAAAAGAACTATACTATATGCAACTCAATAGAGAGCGAAGAAACAGATAATGCAGCAGTCAAACAGTTTTTCCATTACAAGCTAACTTTGTTGGTGGTGGTGTCTTTTCTGAGAGTTTTGGTTGGAATGGGCTGTTGTTTTTTCTTGTTGGGGGTTATTGGTTGGTTTTTTGCCAGCATCAGATTGTGTTTTTCATTTTGGTTCCTAGCAGCAGGTGTCTTTTGATGTGAGGGGAGATTTCTTTATAAGTCTACCATTTTCCCATCTTGATGCCTTGTTACTAGGATCCCTTTAATTTTTGTAATTCTTTTTCAAAGGTTTATGAATTTTTTGTCGTTCAAAAAAAAAGAACTCAATAGAGAATGTTTCTTGGAAAGATGGGAAAATTTCTCTCATATCCCTTCTATTTTAAGTAAAAGTTTAGTTTGGTCCTTCATATTTCAATTTGGACAAACTAAAACTTGCATTTTTGAATTGGTTTCAACGTCAACCTTGCCTAACCTTCCCCTAGCTAGTAATTTGGACGGAAAATTGACATGTGTCAAGCACATGATCACTTTTGAGGGAAAATCCCAAGCCATTGCCGCCACATCAACAATTCAATTGGGTGATTCGAAATAATTCACGTCAATGATTCTAGTTACGCAAGGAACCCAACAAAATACATCCCTTCCACTTCTAATCCATCTTCCCCTCTAGTACGCTAGCCACCTACAGCTAAAACTTTCTTATATTTTTCGTCAACTTTGAACACGCACTTTAGATTAAATCCAAGTCTAAAATAAATAGAGCCCAAACGAGTTGAGGAGATATTTGGATTGTTATTTTTCACATTTTCGTATTTCAGGTGTTTGGGTGGAAGTACCGAAAATGAGTTATGAGAAAATGAATTTTTTATTTTTGGGTTTAGAGAGGAGAAGTGAGAAGTATGGGTAGGTGAGCTTTTTGACTTTTGATTTTTCACTTTTCTCATTTTGATTAATAAAAGAGAGAGCTTCGGGCCGGTACAGCCCGCTTGAGTAATTTACTTCTAGGAACATCTAGCGGCACTTTCACAAATGCACCTCCAGGTACAATTTAGTATTTACGTCCCATTCTCTCTCTCTCTCTCTCTCTCTCTCTCTCTCTCTCTCTCTCTCTCTCTCCACATGGGCACAATCTCTTTCTCTCTCCAACTCCCCAAACCGTATGAAAGTGTCTAAATCTTAGGGTACCCTACGAAAGTGCTTAAACCTAAACCCCGGGGTTCCTTATGAAAGTGCCTAAATCACTAAAACCCTATATTAAGAAAGTGCACCCTAAAACATACAGTAAACTGTAGGGTACCCTATGAAAGTGACTAAAACCTAAACCTTAGGGTATTCTATGAAAGTGCCTAAAACATTAAAATTCTATAATAGAAAAGTGCAAACTAAACATAAAACCTAGGATACCCTATGAAAGTGTCTAAAGCTAAACCCTAGGGTACCCTATGAAAATGCCTAAAATCCTAGGGTACCCTACAAAGTGTTTAAACCACTAAAACCCTATAATAGGAAAGTGCAACCTAAATCTAAACCCTAAAAAAGAATGACTTACCTTAATGGTAATTAAAAAAAGTAACTTGCATTAGTGGTAATTAGATACCTCTTTTCTAGACCTAAAGGTAAAAATCTTTTAATAAAAAAACATTAAGAATGTATTCTGCTTATATTTCCTACAGATTTTTACCTCTAGGTCTAGGAAAGAGATATCTAATTACCACTAAGGTAAGTCACTTTTTTTAATTACCATTAAGGTAAGTCACTCTTTTTAATTACCATTAAGGTAAGTCACTCTTTTTTAGGGTTTAGGTTTAGGGTGCACTTTCTTATTATATGGTTTTAGTGGTTTAGGCACTTTCATAGAGTACCTTAGGATTTTTGACACTTTCATAGGGTACCCTAATTTTTAGCTTTAGGCACTTTCATATGGTACCCTAGGGTTTAGGTTTAGGGTTAGGTTTAGGGTGCACTTTCATATTATAGGGTTTAGGCACTTCCATAGAGTACCCTAGGATTTTAGTCACTTTCATAAGGTACCCTAGGATTTAGGTTTAGGCACTTTCATAGGGTTTAGGTTTAGGGTACACTTTCCTATTATAGGGTTTTAGTGGTTTAGACACTTTCATAGGGTACCCTAGAATTTTAGGGATACCCTAGGGTTTAGGTTTAGGCACTTTAATAGGATACCCTAGAAGTTAGGTACTTGGGAGTGTCCATATGGGTGGGTAGAGAGAGAGACGGAAGAAACTCATGGATTAAGCACGCTTTGACTAGGTCAATACCTTAGGCGTGTATTTGGTTTTCTGGTGGGGAGTTGGGCGTCCACCGCTTTAATTTTCTGTACCGGCCGGGAATTGGCCCTATTTCCTAACAATCATAAATAGATGGGTAAGCCCAGCAAATCTCCGGGCTTGGGCAACCCCAAAAAAATAACAATCAACGAAAATTATACTAAATAAATTAAAGTCTCGAAATGTTTCACAAAGGGCTTGCATGGTGCGGTGGTCTCCGGGTGAGACTCAACTACCGTTTCATTTGCGATCGAATCCCAGGTAACAACGCCTCAGTTTTGTCAATATTTCCTCCCTAGAACCACACTCAATAGTATACACACCCAAATACATAAACACTCTCATAAATGTGTGGGACCACAGACAAACTAGTTGTATGTGTGAGCTCCACAGATTTACGTGTGTTTGTATAAATGTGTGCACTTTTTAAGTGTATTTCAAACTTTTTATTTTTTCCCTCCTAATCTACAATAGTGAGAAATCACACTACTCAATTATTTTATTAGAAATTTTACATTTAGGAGTTGTTCTCCAATGGATTTTATGAAGATTTGATAAAATCATACCCTTGATTTTATCCATTCTACAAAAGATTTCATAAAATCTCCCATTTTTACATTCAAAAATGGGCAAAAATGGGAGATTTTATGAAATCCTTTGGAGAATGGATAAAATCAAGGATACGATTTTATTAAACCTTCATAAAATCCATTGGAGAACAACCCCTTACTAAACACAACAATAATGTACATCTGATATGTTGTTACATTTGCTTTCAAAAAATGTCTCAAGGGTGAAAAGTTGAAAAAATAATCGAGCGTGGTAACACGAGTTCTTAGTTTTTCTTCTTCTTTTTTTTTTCACACATCATTGTTAAAATATGAGAATATTTTCTTATTCTCTTCAAAAAAAATACTTATATAATTACTCCCATATATTTTTGCATCTACCTTTTATAGTTGGGAAAAGGCTACAATACACACCCCTATAAAAGTTACGATTTTTTTACCAAAGTTACGAGACACATCAAAATGTTACGAATCATATTGCTGAAAAGTTACGAAATACTAAAAAATGTTACGATTGCCAATGAGGTGGCACAATCTTGGACATACAATAGGTGCATATGGTACATATCTTTATAGTTGTGTCCTTTTAGTTTGAATTTTCGTAATTTTATTAAAAGAACTCTTGAAGGTGTAGGGAGCCTAATATTTCGTACTTTGCTTCGGGCCCCTAAAATAACTCTTGAATTTTTGTAATTATTTTATTTGTGTATTTCAATTTTTTATGACTTAATATTAAAGTGGGCAACCAAGTTAGGTGATGGAATTGGACAACCCAGTTATCTGGGCCGGCCCTGAATAGACCACTATGAAACAATGTCCTACTTCAGTGGCAAAGTTAAACGTTCTAATACAATGACAAATTGAACAACATTAACCAAAAAAATGGCTTTAATTACGGATGAGGAAACATAAATCAAGGTACCAGTGCTTTTTTATTTCACAAATAAAAAAGAAAAAAACATCAAATAGAATGTGTGTCATATAAGCTTACAACACAAGCAAATAGATAAATCATAAACCAACTAAAAAGTGAGATGCGTCCTTCTCCTATCAAAAGCCAAAGTACGGCAGAGAAGTGAGATAACATTGAGGTGCATGAAGCCCTTTCTTATTTAAAGCCATCTTTACTTCACTTCCATCTCACTTCACCTTACGTTCTGAAGGACAAACAAAATATAAGAGTTAAGACATTAAAATGACGCTCCAGTCAAAAGAAGCATTTAAAGGAACAGTATCAAATGTTTCAGCTAACACAAGCTGCAAACATATATAAAGTTGATAACTGACTCCAAAATGATCAGGGTTAAGACAAGAAAGCTTGATTTACTACTGAAAATAGTTCCCGGGCCCTATATTCAATTACTGTTTAATACGACGCACTTGTAACAAATACTCTAATTAACTATCCCTTGAAGTCTTAAAACTAAGCGGAGGCTAAACTTGAATCAAAGAGTCTAGCTTGGTAGTACACAGCTTCAATTAAGTATGGACTTGATCTTGTCAAACTTTCTTCAACTACCAAATACTGTAGGATACAAATTCAAAATTGAGTACCAGAAACCTTCAGAGTTGAAAATTGCACATTTCCCATCTAACAGAAATTTTACATTTGAGATTTGAGAATAGCATTACAGATACTTTTCGTGCACCAAGCATATTCAACATTTAGCCGCAAAATTAACCCCTTCTGACTTGCAACAACGACCAATTTTCAGTTCAAAACATTGGCGCTGTATTAATTAATGTAAAACCTACTTGCAAAACCAGGGAATATTGCCCGCGTTTAAGCATTTTATTGCAGTATAACTCTACTTTATGCAAAACATCTTTTCTACTCTTAGTCAAGCATTGAATGTGAATCTATCTGGTAAAGGAATGACTTTTAGAAGAGAAATTAAACTGCGTTGGCACTCAAGTTTAAATTTACCACCTGGTTGATGTCACCACTTGAATGTGGCGTGCAACTTTGGGCGTTCCTGCAAATTTGTAGAATCATCAGATAAAGGATTCCAATGAAGAGGCCTCCCATCTTCATCGTGGCACTCAACATTTTTCAATTCATGCTGCCAACCTTGGATACTCTCTAAATGTATAAGATTCAAATCCAATTTGTGCACAATCTTCTTACAGAGAACCTGCAAATCAAGTTTAACCAATAGTCACCATCTTTCAAGCGATGCCATAACATCGGATTCCTTTCAACTAAGGAAAATCTGAATCATAACTTGGCACAATGACAGTAGACCACAACAGAAATACTACTATTTTTCTAGAAAAAAAGTCAAAGCTTTTAAGCCAAGCAACATAACTGGACAGTTGCCTACGTTGCTCACTGTTCACTAGTAGATGTGAATAAAAATGATACAGTGGATGGATGGATTATGTTTGCCTCATACAGGAAAATGGTTTACATAAAAAGAGTCGTAACCGGAATGCCAGCCAAAATACAATATAAAGGCCAAGAACAAACGTGCCCTATACACTTCGTTGAAAAGCTCTACAAAATCAAGAAATTGGTGAAAGGCCAAGTTAAATTCTCCCTTCTCCCAATTATACAAGCCACTAACCAAAAACAACTCTTAAGCCACATGGAACAAAAATGAATCATGCCCAAACGCTCCTCCTTTTCCCTACCTTTATCCTTTCCAAGCAACAAGAAGCTGTGACACACCTTCCTGAAAGGCCTAACTCGCTCTATATCAAGATTGAATTGAAATACTACAAATCAGGAAAGAAGTAAAGAAATTGTCGTACAATGATGAATTTGTTCCTGGACTCCAAATCCATAAATTCTATGGAAAGAATCTTCGGATGACAACTCCATAGAAGCCCATCCAAGAGAGCTGAATAAACTTCTGAAGATGATTGTAACTCAAGTTCTATGTGATCAACCATAGGAACTAAGGGAAGCGAAATATCTTCGATCTCTTCCATACTGAATGAAATCTTCACAATCCAACAGAAATAACAACAAAGGTAAACATAGAAAGAGTTAGATTGAGATTTGACAGGATTATGCAATGCTAAAGAAAAGCACGTACTCAACACACCATTAGTGACAACCACTATTAATATCAAATTCCTCGCTCAACAAAAGGAACGAGGGAAGCTCCAACCCAAAATAAATTAGGGGACTAAATTGGTCACCAGTGCGTAGATAATGATGATAATGCCTAATAATATAAAGCTTGGAGAACTCTATTAGATTGCAACTAATAGAAAGCAAACATTGAACTATAGAATAAGAACGTAATAAAGGAACCTAAGGGAACATAGATAAATTTTTACCGACACACATTCAAACATTGCCCGAGTAAATGCACATAACTGAAAAACTTGGAGACAATTACAAAACGCTTCAACAAAATCAATGTCTTCAAAATGAAACCTTCAAAGAATTGCTAATTGACAAAAGCTTGTGGGCAAGATGATTTTTTCCTAGAAAGTAAGTGAAATGCTGAAACTCATCCAAACAAGATATTCTGGTTTTATGTATGGGCCTAAACATTTTGTAGAAAGCCCAAAAAAAATTGATACTGTGGTTATCAACTAATAAGCATGTCACATCAATAATATTACATCGCTACCTTACAAGTTCGGCGACATACCTTAAAGCACCGGATTGTCAAGGTCAAACTTTTCAAATTTTCTAACTTTGCGACCAAATTTCTCATCTTACAGAATGACTGAGAGTTCATACAGTGATTCGGATATAAATCGATATCCACTTCCCACTGCCCTGAAGGACCTGTTGATGTTATCATCGGTATTTTTATACCACCATAACGTAGTAACTGTAACTTAGGTGCATCAATTTCAACCTCCTCTAGGTCCCAACACAATAAATCAAGACGCTTTAGATGTTGGTTTGAAATCTCGACCTTTCTCAACAACGTGCAACGAATCACACGTATAACCTCCAAGAGAGGAAACTTGGATATAAGATCAGTAAACTGCTGGTCCGAAACGAAGACACGCTGTAAAGTTAACTCTTTCAAATTCTGACAAGCAATTAAGTTGAACTTGTTGGGACAAGTCTTCTTATTTTCTTCTACAAAACGAAATTTCTGCAAACTTGGTGCTTCAATGTCGGACTCAATTATGCCCTGGTCTTGAACAATAGCAACTAGCTTGAGGTTATGGAGATCATATATATGAACCTTGTGCAACCCCAAGCACCGTATAAGTTCAATTTCCTCAATCAAAGGGCAGCTAGAGATAATACTTGCAATCATGGGTGAATCGACATGGATAAATACGAGAGACAGCTTTTGAAGAGAACGAAAACTTATACGCTGATGTAAGAGCAGTTCCAACTTGAAATCTTCTAACTTCAAAGCCTTTATCGACTTTGTTGCGAAGACGGTCTGGGGTAAGCTGTACAACGCACCATGTGGAGATATGATTTGGAGATGTAATTCTTCAACCCCACCCTCTGTGGCTAATCCAATCCATCTATCAACAAGAGAAACCATGGCAGACTCAAATATTGTAAAGAAAAGCTTGAACTTTCTTATCCGTAGGCCCTGTTCATGAAATCTTAACAGGGTTTCATCCACAAATCTAATGAACTTGTCCCTTTTTTCCTCCAAATCCGGATATTTCTCAACCAAGTTACCTCTTTTGGGTTTTTGAATAGCTAATTCACTTCCAAAATACGTTTGATCGAAGTCCAAACTGGGGTAAGAAGCCTGAACGTGTTGCCATCTCTTGGACAGTATGCTCGTTTTAACAACTTCTTTTGTCGAAAGGAAATCCATCAAATTGTAGATTACAATCTCAGGCAAATATGAGATATGGTCTATTTCATCCATTCTCTGATTCATCGTCTCACTCATCAGTTTTGGCAAATTACATTCAGCCATTACTAAAATAAGATATGAAGGAGTGAACAAAATTATATCAATAATGCAGGCCACGCAAAAATTCTTAAAGCATTCAAATAATAGGAATTAACTTTACTTTGTGCACTTATATAAGTACTTATCTGTAACTAATGCTAGAGCTAAATTGTGGAAATAAATTTCAACATTGAGAATCTTAACCAACAACAGAAAGTTTAAACAAGGTGTTCAAGAAAAACAAACGAAAGAGTTCACTTAATCAAAGCTTAAAACAAGCTTTTATAGAGATACCCATGTGGACGATACTCTGACGCAATGTTGTAGCAGGAAGTAGACTAGATCTCGTTCTAGTGGACGAATTGGTTAGAATTCGTTGGGGTAGATAAATTGGTTAGATCTCGTTCTAAACAGATGGGTTCTTGAATCTACACGAAGAAAATAATCAACCTTGCACACAAGGTAAAGAGAGAATATATTATAAGTAGAGAAATCCTAAGTTAGGTAAGAATCAAATAAGGCAATTTCTTGCTAATCAAGAAATTATGAAAAAAAGAAATAAAAATAAAACGCCTAATCTAATTTATTGTCTAAAAGGTAATAAAAGAGAGTTTTTTTGAGAAGGACATAGTATAGGGATTATTCATGCAATAAGACATCAACTTTTCCTTTAATGCCAACAGGACATTTGGGCAATGGGTGACAAAAATACCCTCTAGAAGGGCCTTGTTTGGCTAACACAAAATGAAATTTTTCGGTTTTTTTTCATATCTAACTGCGCAGATAACGTAATCTGTTGACCATCTGGGAAGGGCCTTGTTTGGCTAACACAGAAAATGATTTTTTTCATTTTTTTTAGATCTAGTTGCGCAGATAACATTATCTGTTATCACAAAATATGTCTTTTTCCTACTTTTTTCCCCAATTAACATAAAATATGTCTCTTTTTCTTTTCAAGCAAAAAAAAAAAGTCGTGCAAACTAATTTTTTTTGTCCCAAAATGGTGCTCCTTTTTTTTTTTTATTGTTCCCAAATAAATGGCCGTTATAAAAAGTTAACAAATAAAATTTGGTACTTCTTCTTTTTTTTTTATAGATTTTTTGAAATGTAAAAAATTGAAATTCTTCAATTTATTTTTAACGAATAACAACAACAAATTACCAAATATGTGTAAATCTATACTCTGTATCATGCCAGCAAAGCAAATATATATGGTAGTCTATTGCAATCTGGCATCTGTTTCATGACAAAACAACAACAGATTATCAAATATGTATACATCTGCACTTTGTATCATGCCAGCAAAGCAGATAGATATGGTAGTTTATTGCAATCTGGCATCCGTTTCATGACAATACAACAACAGATTACCAAATATTTGTAGATCTGTACTTTGTATCATGCCAATAAGACAGACATATATGGTAGTCTGTTACAATATGGCCTTTTGCTTCATGCAAAAAATAGCAACAGATTACCAAATATGTACACATCTTTACCCTGTATCATACCAGCAAGGCAGACATATATGGTAGTCTGTTGTAATCTGACCTCTGTTTCATGCCAATAACAGCAGATAGATTGCCAAATATGTGTAGATCCGTAACATATTACCAAATATGTATAGATCTGTACTCTATATCATGCCAGCAAGATAGATATATATGGTAGTCTGTTACAATCTGGCCTTCATGATAATAGCAGCAACAGATTACTAAATATGTGTACATCTATACTTTGTATCATGCCAGCAAGGCAGACATATTTGGTAGTCTGCTATAATCTGACCATTGTTTCATGCCAAAAACAGCAACAGATTACCAAATATGTGTACATCTGTACTCTATATTATGCCAGCAAGGCAGCATATATGGCAGTCTGTTACACTTGTAGTATATATTTTGGATTAATCATCCGTTTGAACGAGAGGAGTCTAAAATTAAAAAATTATGACCAAAGTAAAAAAAATTCACTAAAGACTAAAAAAATATCAAACTTTTATTTTTTTGCTAAATTGTCGTCTTATATGATTTTTTTTTTCAACTTCGGCCCACATTTTTGCTACTTTATTTTTTTCAACTTCATAGGCAAAGAGTACCATATTGACTTGTCATGTAAGCATCCATGTTTATCCTTTTTGCTGGACATGTCGAAGGAGAGTCTAAGGCAGCAACTTTTGCCCACACAGAGAGAGTCTAAACTAACAGCACTCAAACTCAAATTATTGTGTACGAACATTCACCTCAAGTATTTACAACTACGATAAAGTCAACTCAAAACTAATGTGGCAGCTTTGTGGCTAAAAGGAAACGTTCTACACTTTTTCTTAATTGTGAACTATTAGCAGCAAAATTTCCTCCTCTAAACCTTGGTTTCATACCACTTTGAGTTGATATTGGCTTTGAACCTTATAAAATCCTTGTGTATATAGTAGCACCAAATCACTCACCGACGAACTTAATCGAGCAGAAAATATTAGTATTACACAAACCAAAACAGTACGCATACATCAATGAATTCCAAGTCACCACATTTCTATGAGGCATTTCATCGAACACGTGTTGACCGCTTGAAATAACAAAAAAAGAATACTATCAGATGATATATATACTATAAAAAATGAAAACATTAGTCCACATGACCATGGAGTTCAATCAATTAGCTTCCACTAAGGAGCTAAGAATCTCAGATGCCATTTTTTTCCGTTAAAATATTGTCCAATAGGGATTCACAAGAATTTTCTACAAATTCAAAAACCTATCATAAGATGAGATTCCAATGGATGAGGAGTGCAAGATAAAATGACAATAGATCGCCAGCAAGCCTCGTTGGAGATCGTTTGTCTTCCGGCAACCCTTAAAGCCTCTTCAACAACCACCCATCTTGTTCAATCTATACAAAACAACACCTTCTAATACCCATTTCGAAATTTGGCGACCTCATTCGAAGCTCCCACAGGTTATGAGCATTCACCAAGGTCGAATCGTCCGTTGTTTTGCCGCCGGTGAGATTGGTGATGAGGAGGGCGAATTATAGATGGAGTAGAGAGAGAGAGGAAGAGATTGCTGCCTTGAGAGAGAGGGTCTGTAATATTTCCGTATGTGTGCACTGTTCAAATTCTATTCAAAGGGCAATTTTGTCAGTTGTTGGACCTCAGACTCTAAAAATAATGTATGAATGTCCTCTTCACCTTACATAAACTTAAGTTGGGCTAAATGTCTTTTTTGACTCTTTTTTTGGACCTTAGACCAATTGTCTGGGTAATGAAATCATAATTCTTGTAGACCAAGAATCCTAATAAAATTAGAAATCAAAATCTTATGTTGTTGTTGGTGCACAGAGTTCAGTAATTTTTTCTGGTACATGTTGACTTTAGCAGAGGCATGGAATTTTGTTTCTTTGTTGGTACATATGCACTCCAGTTTTCGTCGGTATATTTTGAATTTCCTAGTATCTTTCTTGATCAAGCACCATATATTTGTGGGACGGTACTATTCGTACAGATTTTGAGGTAGAGATTTTGTACCGATCAACTGGTTTGGGCTTATTTTAGGCTCTACACGAATGATCAAAATCGTTCATATTTTTTAAAATAATGTTTACTTATACTCTGTTCAAAAATCAATTTAATCGAATATCATTAAATATTTCATTGGTTCATCCAGTTTGATCTAATTCATATTTGCAGTTCGGGAGGCAAAATAGGTCCTAAAATGGCTTTGTTCTATAATTGGTTGCATATTTCATTCCATAGCCAGCAGTGTCGCATCATCAATCCAATTAATTACTCCCTCCGACCCTTTTTAAGTTCGTAGCCTGAGAATTTCAACTTATTTTCTCACATCAATTTTTATTTGTACATTTATTTTTCACTACTTACCATTATTCATATAATAATACCCATTAATTTTTTAAAAATGAATCTACTTTTAATAGCAAAATAGAAAATATACCCACTAACTTTTGAAAATACATTTATTAAGGGACAACCCAAAATAAAAAGTTAAAGTATGAAAGGGACGGCTGGAGTAATTTATTGGTATAGCTGTCTAAACCTAATTATAGAGGGGCTGTAGCAATTATTTTTCCAAAAAGGGCTTTTTTTTCCAAAAAGGGCTTTTTTTTCTATTTCGCACGGCAACAATTTTATTCCCCATAACGGCTATTCCCCCCCCCCCCCCGCAACAACTATTTGCCAAATTTTACTATAAATAACAATGCGTGCAACCCTACCAATACTTACTTTTTCTTGTTCCACCGTCTCTCCAAATAGGAGAAAAAAATTAGTCAACTACTGAATGCTAGAATGTTACATGTGGGCATGGCAAGTTACCAATTGAAATATATTCCTAATTTGGTGCAAGAAATAAGATCGCAACATGAAAATTAATTCCTTCCATGTATAAGGACTTTTCAAATAGATGAGATTCTTGACTCATTCCCATAAAATCAAAGAGACCAGTCATTTTGATTCATACTTGTGGAAAAGCGCTATAGGTTGAAATGCACAAGAATAGCAACAACCAAAAAAAAAAAGAGAGAAAATATATATGCATTGCCCATTGAGTCTTAAAAGTTAAAACTCAACCTATTCTACAATGTTTCATTACCAGATAAACAGAGACGCAAATATGTCCGTTTAACACCCGTGTCTTAATACCAAATTGTGCCCTAGGATCGGTATACCATCTTAAGAAACATGAAACATTTCGAAGACCTTTCGAAACAAACACCGATAACTGCACTAAACAACCGACGAGTAAAAACATTACCTCTTCCCTCCATAATACTAGAAAAAGAAAAACACATACATATTACGTATCAATATGGTAATAAGCACATATAAATAGGAGGTTGATAACAACCCCACAACTCAGATGATAAAGCAAAAAAACAAACGAAACTTCCTAGAAGTTTGAAAACTTAAATAAGAGCAGCAACTGCAGGAAAACTACAGCTTCAGTGCTTAAACCCATAATGCACACATTCAATCTCGATATCACTGGTAGTACATGAGCTGCTGGGCAGCAGCAACATTCTGAAAGCCACCATCATAAATAGCTTGGCTAGCTCCGGCAGCACCCAATCCCATGGCTGCCTGCTTAAGAGGGTGGTGCTGCCCTTGGGGGTGCATCAAGGCATGGACCCCACCCATTTTGCTCATAGCCAGTTGTCGCTCGTAGGCCAAAAGGTCATTGGCTGAAAGTCCTCCCATAGGTGCAGCTGCAGGTGGAGGAAGTGGGTTCGAACTTGTTCCGGGTGGAGTTGGCTTGCTACCCCATGAGCACTACAAGCATAAAACACCGAACAATAATATCAATGTAATGATAGCTATAATAAAATGCACAAAAGGAATTCCACACATCACTCCTTAATTCGATGGCATGTACCGGTCAAGTTCATATTTGAAAATGCAAATTTCAAATAAAGGGATTAGATAGTTGGACCGCTCCATTTTGAATTTGCTAGCTTAAAATAGATTATGACATTCAATTTGGGGACTTTATTATGACAGATTTCAACAACAATTTAAGTGGGCGATTCGAAATACTTCCCGTCAAAGTGTCAATGATTCTAGTTATGCAAGGAACCCAACAAACTACATCCCTTCCACTTCTAATCCATCTTCCCCTCTAGTTCGCTAGCCACCTATAGCTAAACTTTCTTATTTTCGCCAACTATGAACACGCACTTTAGATTAAATCCAAGTCTATAAAAAACAAAGCCCAACTCTTCTATATGCTTTAGTAGGGGAAAACAGTAAGTAATTTCGACAACAAAAACCCAGAAAGAATATGGAGGTACTAACACAAAAAACCTTCTACGACACAAAAGTACATCTAAGGTGCCTTGATTCAAATATTTTGGATTGGTTTAAGGATTTTCAAATAAATGAACCAGAAATCTCAGAATCACAATACGAGTTCCTTACTCGGATGACCAAATCAAGTCTATCCAACCAAAAACAATTCCCAGGGAAAGAGACAAAACTGATGCTTATAAACTGGCACTTGACTACTTCAATGTGATTAACTCAAACGGAGCAATAGAGAAGACAAACAAAATCTAAGAGTACAACTAAAAATCTGGACAACAAATAAGTGATAAGTCATACCTTGATTTGCTTGCCGAAGAAAAGGGACGGTGTATTTCCCATCTGTATGGCAAGAGCTGCCTCAGCATGGCTACTGTACCTCACAAAACCAAAGCCCTTATCACGTTGGATACGAACTTCCTCAATCACTCCAGCTCCAAGAGCATGGAAGTGGCGATGCAGATCGAGCTGACTGACCTGCAGGAATGTACAGAGACTAAAACTAAAACATATGAAAAATGCAAACTTCGATCCATAAGATTCAGAAGTATATAATCTAAATTAAGTCTTTCAGAATACCGTACTTACCAAGTAAAAAAGAAAAAAAGTGTTTCATTAAAAGAAGATGTAGCACTATAGGCAGTCCAAGAAGGGAAAAGAAAGAAACTAACTACACCAGCTACAAGGAAACTGTCGTATGATGAAAGACTTCAGAAGCAAATCACCATAAAAACTTTCCACAACCACAAACAATAGCTAAGGTGGATCCCACAACACTCACACACACACACACACACATTTATAAAGAGAAGTTTTCTTGCCTCTGGAGCTAGGTTGCCGACGTAGACAGTGGTGTATTGGGGGTTATTCTCAGGCGCATCACTATTGACTATCTCTTTACCATCCTCTGCAGAAGCAAACACACAAATTTAAGCACAATGGTGGTAGTAAAGTTGGACTGTGAAGGCACATCATGAAGTCTTATTCTAAATGCATATCATAGCAAAAGATCAGTGGACTACGGGTAAACAGAAGAACCACCTAACGACTAAGGTATGCATAGGCAAATAATTACCAAAAACTATTCTCTTCGGGGCCTGTTTGACGGGACCAATAGTGAAGGGGAATATTATTTCACGGGATGGATGGGATTAATAGTGATTGGACTAATAATACTATACTGGTGGTATTTTTTATTCCACACTTTATGGAATTATATTATCCAATGTATGTTAAATCGGGGCCAATCCAATACCGGATTGTGATAAACTTGGGTATATTATCCAATCCAAATATCCAATGCTCACATTCAAAATCTTTTGATAGTTCTTCTCATTTAAGGTTCATCCTTCTTGAATCTTGACTCACCTGAAGAGCCATTTGTTAGTTCCACCACACTTTTGGCATCAGAGCTCTGCTTGTCATCATTAAGTCCAGCACCTTTTGTAGCCCAGTTACAACGTATTTGTCTACTCCCAAGCCACTTTCCTGATCAATGAAATATAAGAACCAGAGCATAGAATTGTCCAATAAAAGGAGGAAAGCACAATAAGTGATACAACTATCGGCTGAATGGTTTGTGCAACAGAATGGAAATTGCAATCTGTATAATTGCCACATCCGCTACCCAGAGATCATATTAATTTGAAGCATCAAATCCTGAACTTCATCATTTTACTGGAAATTTTTGCTGCAATGCTCTTAAAAAAGGAGAATTTGTCTTCCCAAATATTTACCAGGCTATCTTTTTACAACTCATTTTATCTCCGGGTATTGCATTTATTCCACAAATTACAAGAAATTGCTCCAATGTACATCTTGAAAAAAAATATGTCAATTTAACACTCATGAAGATGAAAGATGAACAAAGCAAATGCACCATAACACAAATCATCCATACCAGTCAAGTCATTAATGGCACTTTGAGCATCCTGAACAGATAGTAGGAGTAAGAAGAAAATGACAAGTTAGTTCCAGAAACAAACTACACACTCAAACAATCAGAAGATATCCTATAGAGCAAAATCACCTGTTGATTCCGGAAAGAAACAAATCCAAACCCTCTTGAACGGCCAGTCTTCTGATCCCACATAACTCTTGCATCACTGTAAACCAGAACCAATGAGAATTAGTCCACCAATTAAATATGAAGCATTGCAGAATCATAGAGGAACACAACCCCCAAAAGAGTGTAGAAGCTTACGAGCAACTGGAATACACAGAGAAACAAGCAAACAGCATAGCATCATTAACCTCAGGGCAGAGATCACCAACAAAAATGTTATAGTGACCTGCATAACAGGTAATACCAAAAAAATACCATTCAGATCAATAAACAAATAGAAGCCCTGCTGTTAAATTCTTAACATCAAATATTGAAGACCAAATACAAAAGCACAAGTGGACCCACTTGATGTGTCTTCCCTCTGACCACCAGCATATGCCCAATTAACTTTGATAGGCTGACCGAACCTGTAAAATAAAAATCTAGTAAGCTACAAGGGCAGAATCAAGTAAGAATATAATGTAGAACCACCAAGCACTATTCTTACAGGTGCCTTCCGTTAAGAGACAGTATAGCAAGCCCAGCTGATCTGCGATCGTAGTAATGAATGAATCCATAGGATGACTGCATTTAAGGGAAAACAGCATAAACATCAACCTCATGGTCAGACTGCATTTAAGGGAAACAGCATAAACATCAACCTCATGGTCAGAAGAAGCTAGCAAGTAAAATGAGATACGAATAAATCAACATGATAAAGTCCCTTGTCTTTGGCCGCAGATACTCATCAACACATGCACTGTCCACTCACTGACACCTTCTCACAATATTGTCCTATATAATAAATCAGAACAAGGAATCTGGACTACAACTGTGAAGCCGTACCTTCTCCTTTCTAATTAACTTGCAACCCTCAACCGGGCCAGTGCTTGAAAAGACCTCTTGAAGGAGAGGTTCTGTCACCTGTGTGTGAATGTTTCCCACATACCTGCATTTTCTCAAAAGAAAATAAACTAGAAATTTTATAAAAGAAAAAAAAAAACAAAGAAAACAAATTTTAGCAAAATGTCTCCTCCAGCTATCAAATACTAAACAGCAGGCATCGCATCATCATGTTGTACAAAGAGTTATTTGCTATTTTCAAATTTATTACACAAACGGAAAGTAAAGAAATATAGTAAACAATAAAGGTCAAGAAGCCCAAACAAGACTACAACAAGTTCCTATGTAGAAAATATATAACAGTAAGACATCAAACACGAACAAAAGAAAACAACAAAACTAGTAGAAAAAAAATGTCAAGACGACACTCACACACTGCTGCAAGTACTTGGATCAAACCCAGGAGGCAGATTTCCACTTGGGATAGGCTCAATCTGCAAAATAAAAAAGTGAAGAAAAAAAACTAACAAAAAAGAAACAAAAGAACAAAGAGCAAAATATACCCCTAATTTTAACTGCCTATGGTTCTCAGTGATTTCAACCCGCAAACAGAAATAAGAAACAAAGCTATTCTAGAAAGCTCGCTCCCCAACCAAATTTTGGTACCCAAGTATATGACCGAAAATAACAAAAGCGGCAAAACAAAACCCATTAAATATTGCCATCTGATCAAACATAATTCCGCAACTTAAAATCTCAACTCATCCAAAACATACAGAAACAAACTGATGATTCTCGCACCGTAAATGGCAACAATTACCCAGATGAAAAATGATAAAAGGGATTGGCGACCAGGCATGTCAATGAGCGAGTTTTTGCAATTGGATTGCCTTAAACAGCAACATAGCAGAAATTTCCAGTTTTGTCACAACACCACCCCCAGCCAACCAATACAAATCATTTCAAGCCCCAGACCAAACAAATTCTGTTCTTTATTTTTCTCTTTCTCCCTTCCAACACAAAAAGAGAGAAAAAGAATGGTACGAATGGCCCTAGAAATGCAAACTAATTATCCAAAAGTTGGCAACACAAGAAAAGGTATGCAATAAACTAGTCAAGTGATGCATGTAAATTCACAAGAAAAGCCGGTATTAAGCCAAATATCACGCTCTTCTAAATTTCCTTTCCCTAAACAAAAAATACAGTTGAAAACCATTTTTGTTAACGTATTCATTTTTCCGACAAAAAGACCAGAAACACCAAAGCACAATTACAGACCCTATACAAAAACAGAAACTCCCAAATCTCACTCTATCAAATCCCCACTTTGGATAGTGAGAAGAGTGTGAGAAGAAAGGTGAGCCCTTTCTCACCAAATCTCATTTTTTGTGAGGTGGGAAGGAGCCAACCAAAAACCATCATTTTTGTACATTTCTCTTCATTTCTCACCAAACCTCTCAATCCAACTATAGTAAGTGATTTGGCAAGAAACTATAATCCTTTCTTTTCTTTTTCTTGTGAAATTTCCCAATCCAAAGGGGATAAACTCCACAAATCACAAGCTCAAAAACCCTCCACAAACAAACTCCACAAACTATAACCAACAAAAAGACAAAAACTTTCTCATTTCTGGTGAGACTTGAAGAGAAAGGGGAAAGAGCCTACCAAAAAATACCATCTTTCCCTCTTCCTCTTCATTTCTCACCAAACCACCCAATCCAAATAACTAATTTGACAAGAAACTCTAACCCTTTCTCTTCCTTATCTAACAAATTTCTCAATCCAAATGAGCTGAAATCCACAAAATACAAGCTCAAAAATCCTCTACAAACAAACTCCCAAAAGCGAAAACAACAAAAAGACAAAAACTTTCACTGAACACGCGAAGATCCAATACGCAAAAACTGAACAAAACACGTATGAATCCTCATTCACCGAAAATACAGACGTAATATGCACAAATAAAGAAAAAAAAAAGCGTAAATACAGATAAAATGGACGAACCTGAGGAGCAGCCAATAGGCCAGGATGGTAGAGGGATTGCTGTTGAAGGAGAGCTTGTTGCATCAAAGCCTGTTGTTGTTGCTGTTGCTTCAGCCTCGGGTGCTGCATTATTCCCGATCGATTCTTCTGCGATTTCTACGGAAATTGAAGGGGTAGGGTTTCGAGTATGACGAAGAGGGGAAAAAAAAAGGAAGGGTCTGGAAGTGGAAAAAACACCAACAACGCGAAGAAAAAGAGGTCTCCAAATGGGACGGAACATAATTACAGTGTCTGATGTATTTATAGAGGGGTATCTTTAATTGAGATACCTCCTCTACATGACTACATCCTTCATCTCTCCACGTATCGTGTGAGTCCACCAAGTAATCCGAATTGTTCATCTCGTATAATGTACATTGAAATTTAGATGTGCCGAAAATCAGCTTCGTTTAATGATTTAAATGCAAAAACCGACCGTATTTTGTTTCGTAAAATGACGGGCATATGAGATTGGAATTTAAATTGTTTGTTTTTTTTTAAAACCAAATGAGAATTGTTTTGGTGTTTTACATTATTTAATAGAAGTTGAATTTTGGCATAGATACATTTCAATACAAGTTATACGAGATGAACGATTCGGATCATGAGTTTTGGTTCGGGAGTGAGGACTGCCAAAGAAGTATGGACAAAGATAAGTAGGAAGAGGAGCCCGTCGCATCATATCTCGGGTTTCACCAATTAAAAAACCGGAATTAAGGCACAGGCCAATGGGATGTTAGGTGGGGAAATTGAACTCTGTCCAAATACGTGAGAGTCCAATGGAGACGTCAACTGCACTCCAACTGCAATGGTATTACTATTATCTTTGTGCATGGGGCAATGACGCAGCTAGTGAGGTAATGGTATGATGGGCAGGGATCTTCTCTTACGAGGAATTAGATGGCAAGTGGCTAATGGATCAAACATCAACTTTTGGGATGATAAGCGGATTCTTGGATCCAAAGACTTTAAGGTACATTCTGCCATATTGATCTTGTTAGTGATGCTATTGATCCAAGGACTAACTCCTGGTAGGAGAGAGACATCCGAGCCATTGCTCCAAAGGATGTTGCGGACCAAATTCTCAATATTCCGCTTTCTCTCTCTAGAAAGGATGACTTTGTATTTTGAAAACTAGTTTTTGTCTCGGCCCGAACATGGTTGAGAGCTGGTTTTGTCTTGGCCCAATTAAGGCCCGTAGATTAGGTGGCCTCCTCTTGATTGAAAGGAGCCATTCCAGTGAATTGAGTTTCCTCTCCCCCTCCCCAGCTTTTTCAGTTTTGTTTTTCTGATGTAATCCGTTTCTCTAGTTAAATGAAATTACTCTGGTGTTCAAAAAATTAAGGCCCGTAGACCCACTGTTCCAGCAAATTTCACCAGGTGGACCTTCCCGAAATCCCAAGTCGTTAATTGCTTCTAGCGTCACTATCGCTCTCAATTCTCGTTCTACGTTTTTGTTATGAAACACCACTAGAAACGGAATATTAGAATTCATGATTCTGACATTCGTGAGCATGACCCAGACCTCTGTGATCCATATACGCCAAAAGCAAAGCAAGCTGATTGAACTTCATTATTTTCATTGTTTGCTCTCATCATCATTTAATACTTTCAAAACCTCGTCTATTATTATTGCATAAATGGTCTTGATCCGATTACAAATGAGGAGGATACGAGCGTTTTGCCAAAATAATTTGTTCACTATCCAATGAGGGTAAAATGAAAAAGAAAGCCAAGTAACAACATGCTTATTTCACCCCGCTACCCCTCCAAATGGTCCAAATCGCCTGCCTCTCAAATTATAAATATACTCTATATTCGTCATTTGAAGTTTAATATAATAGTCCACAATTTTCAAGTTATCCATATGGATTCGGAAGAAAAAGTAAAGAAAGTTTTACATTTCTTTTACCGAATTTACACAAGTGCTTCGCGTATACCCATTATCAAATGCACGCGCATTGAGCATTACCCCGTCATTTTACAAGCACACATTAGGGCAGTACATTAGCAAATGCTTGGGGAGCGGCATTTGGTACTTTATTCTACGGGCATGTCTTTGGACACACTTTTTAAGGGGGTTTTTTTTTCTTTTTTTCTTTCAAAAATTGTCTTTGAATAAAAAAAATAAGTTGTTTGAGCCAAAGACAGAACCAAGGGTGGCCTTAGGAGTAACTATTTTGTTCCCTTTTAAATCTTTACATGTTGGGTGTATCAGACCGTTTTTCCACTATCTCTCCTAAAATCAATTGGTGGTAGGAATGACTTCAATTAAGTCTTTTATGACATTCGACATTACACAATGACGCTCTTGTGACTCAAACTCATGACCTCCTGGCTCTGATACCACTTGTTGGACCACTTTTTCACCATCTCTCGTAAAACCAACTGCTGGTAAGAAGGACTTCAATTAAGTCTTTTATGACATTCGATATCGCACCCGCAAATATATTTTTAGAGCGGTCTCAAACATCACATCAAACAAGATAAACCAAATACATGGGGACACTCCAGGCGCATCAGGCGCCCCTCAATGATTTGGTGTAAAAATATGATGAAGGGTTGCTTCACAAAACTGACTTATTACGTTTTATAAGACTGATTACTCTCATAACACATTAACCCTATTACAACAATAAATCAGTTCCAATGACTTATATTCTGTTTAATAAGTCAATTTGTAAAACATGTTCGTTCATGTTCTTTTTTGATCAACAAGAGTTGTTCATGTCATTACCACCTCGCATATTAAATCCTTGTTATGTCCCAGTTTGAGTCGACTTTATGTTAACAAGGTATTTGACTGACAAGAAAATATCCTAAAAAGTTTGCCTAAAGGTTACCATGGTATTCCCCAAAAATCACATAATTTAACGTTAAATTTTTCTAGTGAAACATCAACACACATTTTTATTGGGTTGTTAATTATAGTGATAGTGGATATTGTGTGTTGCGGTGGCCAAAAATGTCACGTAAGCGATGCTACATGATGCGATAGGAGGTATGAGTACGAAAATAATTAGTCGTGTACTGTGTACCCATTGTAAGTGATTGAAAACAGTATAGTCAACTTGAGACCAGCATAGAGATAGAAAATGATTGGAACAATTCACACAATTTCCATCATCAAACTTGGACGCATCGGTCAAACTAAATTTAAATTTACAAAATCGATATCCTCTCAATAACCTAAATTATAACAAAACAAATCTAAGAATAAATTAAAAAGGGAAAAAGTTACTTTAATCCCTGGAGGCCTGGACAATAGCCCCCCAAAGGGCAACAAATCAGGAAATAAGTTCATTTAATTAATTAATATTCCAAATTAAAGCAAGCAATGTCTATAAGTTGAGATCAAACAGCTCCTTATGTTCATGAGATGAAGTCGATGGGCCGCCACCGTGTACTTGGTATGGTGCTTTGGAAGCAACCCTGAAAAGCAAAATGCACATACAAAAAGGTAATTAGATAACGTGGTATCTATCTAGCTCAATAAACCGACTAATTCGGGAAATTCATTCCTTTCGGTTCTAATTGAAATAGGGGCAAAACTTTGTATGAACTGATCCAATATAAGAATTGATAACACGTGGGTGAGAGTCGAATAAATACCTGTCTTTTCTCTTATCAAAGAACCGATGAAGTGACGCTCTTCTAGCAATAGGTATATCTGAGACAAAGAAAAATCCCCGCAGGAAAGGGGTTAATAACAAGTTCTTTTTCAGGGATCTTTTGTAATTTTGAAACCAATTTTGAGTTTTTTTTTTTTTTTTTTGGATAACCAGATATCCAGGCCAGCTTGCAAGCGAAAATCAATTTAAGTTTTAAAGCAATTACCAGAAGTTGGTCCCGGCCGACTAGCCATAGCATGTGAGTCACTTGGTCCCGGCCGACTAGCCACAGCAGGTGAATCACTGGTCTTGATAATTTCTGGCACGGGGGTTGAAATAAAGCCACTAGAATTAGGGCACTTTTCGCTACCGCTGCTGCCTAATAGCATGAGTTCCTCAACTTTTTCAGCTGGAAAATTGTCAAACACAAATACTTTCCCCTCATAAATGATAGTCAACGGAGCGGATTTCGGCTCAGTTTCCATGGTCGCCGGTTCGCT
The DNA here is from genome assembly GCA_036023075.1 of Gaultheria prostrata. Taxonomy (NCBI): domain Eukaryota; kingdom Viridiplantae; phylum Streptophyta; class Magnoliopsida; order Ericales; family Ericaceae; genus Gaultheria; species Gaultheria prostrata. The sequence continues at coordinate 30,902 of JAXBDA010001603.1, forward strand.
GATAACAGAAAACAAACAAAAAATTTAGGTTGGTCTCCAAATTTATGTTACTTCAACGAATCAACGTCTTCAATTTTAGCATGCCGGGGAGTTCTTCGTTAGAAAGGGAAAACAACAGTTGTCCTAAGTGTGTGTTTGGAACATGTGGAAAGAAAGGAAAAAGAAAGAGAAGAGTAGAAAAAAATCCATTCTTTTGTTTGGGTGGTGGTGGAAAAAGAGAAGAAACATTACAAAAGTAGAGAATAACAAATACTGTAGTAAATTTTCCACTCAACTTTCTCCGCCTTTTCCTTCTTAATCCTTTTTCTCTTTCTTTTACATGTTCCAAACAGACCCTAAGGCTCTACTTTATAGGATTGTTTGTGGTTATCTTGCTTGTAAACAAAATCATAAATTATCATAACCTCAATATGTAAAGGAATAAAGAGAGAAAGTTGAACATTTATCAAAGTTATCTAGTATCATGAAGGAGGGTTTCCTTCACCTCCATTTGAACCCATAGGAAGTCTTTCCCCTTAAAGTTCTCAATCATCTTCACTTTTATTTTATTACAATTACTCCCTCTGTCCCAATTTCTTGGGCCTCTTTCCTTTTTTGAAAAACTAAAAAAATTCTTGATATCTTTTAATTTATAATACTTTCTATATTCAATATGGATCTTGTTTGATAGATCTCAATTAATTTTGTAAAACAAGGATTTCGAAATCATAAAAAACATTATAGATTATGAGATATGGACAATTTTTTTAGACATCCAAAAAGGTAAATAGGCCCAACAAATTTGGACGGAGGGAGTAGTTTTTATCATACGCCAACTGAGATCCACGTTCATCAGACGAGATCCACGTACATCAGACGTTTCAAAAGGTAATATGCCTAGACCTTTTATATGCATAACATTAGTCAAGACTAGTTAACCATTGGGTTATCAAAAATTAATTGGACAATAAATACAACCACCAAACAGGTCCTAGTACAGCAGTGTACCATGAAATTTGTTGATTTAAGAAGCATCATAAAAGGAAAGCAAGGATGACAGAAAGCATATAGAAATGGAAAAAGGAAACAAACCTGAAAGTAGTATTATCTGCTGCATCTGCATCTAATTCTGTGTCCGTGGGGCAACCAATTCCGGCATGCTGAGGAAACAGATCCAGAATTTCGTTTTGTGCTGATATAAACCGGGGCAACCAATTTGTGTTAATTCTTTGCTCGAATAGAAAAAGTCCCTAAAAAGTTTTCTAAAACAAGAAAAATGGCCGGTGCCGGCTAGCTATCACGTGGCTGTACTCAGCGCACATCTGGCCGTCCAGAAGTATTTTGGACGGTTCGAATTTTGAGAAAACTCAGCGGTATCCTACACGCACCCAAAAAAATTTCTTCTAAAACAATTCATTGAACAATCTACTAATTAAACAGGAAATAGAAAACGGAAAAATGAAAAAAAAAAAATGGTGTACCTTTGGACTCGTGCAGTTTCCCAGCAGAGATTTCAAGGAGGCCTAGATGATCTCTTAAGCTCCCTTTTTCCTTGATAAACTGACTCAGTCGGTAGCAAGTCTGAGCAAAAGTAGTACTAGTACTAGACTTCTCCGGCGCCTTGCCGGAGCTTCGTCGATCCAAAAACTCCCTTATACTCGACATGATTTTCTCAGGCGGCAGTACTCTTTTCCCTTTCACAGAGCTAATTCAAGAAGAGTTCAATGTTTGAAGAGAAATCAGAAATGGAACCTTGTTGAGTTTTAAAAGGAGTGGTTGGTGAAAAGAGGAAGATAATAGTATATAACAGCAGCAGCCTATTCCTTTGGCCAAAAAATTAGAAATTGGTTTTTTGGTTTATATGTTTTGTCTTTATTTTAAAAAAATTTGCATTCATTAGTTTTGTGTTAATTTTTTGTGGTTTATTGGTTTCTCTCGACGAGACGAATTTAACAAATATGTAATTACAGTGAAAATTAATTATTTTTTGAATAAAGCCAAAATTAAACCAATAAACCACGTATTTTTTGCTTTACTAAAAAAAATTAGTTTTGAATATAATTTTATACTCCTTAAATTCGATCTCATCGAAAGGAACCAATAAACCATAAAAATTTAATGCAAAACTAATATTTGCGAAAAAAATTTAAATAAAAACAAAACGAATAAACTAAAAAAACTTTTTTTTGGCCAAAGAAGGAGCACTTCATTCATGCATTCACTCAATTGTTAATTTCTTGCTTTTCTTTGATTAGACATTTTTTTATGTTTCTTTTTTTTATTTATAGAATATTGTTTTATTTTCTAGCACGTGTTAATTGAGTGAAGGTAAAAGGACAGAGAATATTTAATACTACTATTCAAAAGAGGAGGTGGAAATGGAGAAAAACAGTGGGAAGGAGAATTCAACTATTCAAGGGGCAAGAAACACGAGAGTCCAATTTCAAAGGTTGCTTGCATTTTGTGGAATGAGACCCGAATATGGTATTGACTCGTAAGCGTACAGATTATGTACAAATAGCGTGTGAGATATAGGAAATGGTTCTTTATAAATAATCTGAGTCGTTCATTAATTTTAAAAATATGTACTTTGCTGATCATGCAAAAAGTTAGCTTAATTCAATATTTTTAAGCACTTGATCCAATTTCAAAAGTTGCTTGCATTTGTGGAATGTGGTATCAACTCGTAAGCGTACAGATTATGTATAGATAGTGTGTGAGATATAGTAAATGATTCTCTACAAATAATCTGAGTCGTTCATTAATTTTAAAATATGCACTTTGGTGAGGACGCAAAAAGTTAGCTTAATTTGATATTTTTAAGTACTCGATCCAATTTTTAAATTTTCGTTTTAGAATTTCAGGATATTAATTTCTGTGCAATATCTGTGGGCCTGGCCTCGGTACCCATAGCTTTTTGGTTCGTGAAATAGAGGAAAAACCTATGCGTACAGAAGAACATGTCTAGAAAATGTATAGAGAGCTCTCGGGGATCCACTTTTGGGTCCTACACAAGTGATCCAAACCGTTCATTATTCTTAGAACATTTTTCCGAGGGGCCTTTCAAAATTTCAGCTCAATCGGACGGTTATAAGTGCTTGAACCAAAGTCCCACCGTTTCTAATAAATTTTTTTTGATTGAAACGGTGGAACTTTGGTTCAAACACTTCTAACCGTCCGATTGAGCTGAAATTTTGAGAGACCTCTCGAAAAAAAATTCTATAAATAATGAACAATTTGGATCACTCGTATGGGACCCAAAAATGGATCCCCGAGAGTGCTCTATACGTTTTCTGTGCACTTTGTTCGTAGGAAGGTCCATATAGCACGGGGCGGCTAGCCAATGTTGTGGTTGGGGTTAAAATGGGAAATTGGGTTTTCTTTTGCGTGCCGACAGGGGCCAACAAGCTAGTAGGTCCCACGGATTAAAGACTTAGAGTGGAACCGTGAAGGTACAGTACACGTTTTCTCCTCCAATATCCACGTGATAAATACTCTTCTTTCTGGGCAAAATTAGTTGTTGGAATAATCAATAAAGTGAGTGATAGGTTAAACAAACAGCCCAGCCCAGCCCACACAGGAATTTTCAAGTTTCAAAAAACGTACATTAAAATATATAAAAATATATATAAAAACGTCCGAAGAGTGTATTAAAAAATGTAAAGTGCATTGAAGTGTGTATTTGTTTATTATTTTCTGCCCTTGGGAATATAGGGGATAAGGTGAATTTGCGTTGGACCCGACTACGGGTATAGAAAATGTATCGGCGATTTGTGAGGCTCATTTTTAGGTCTCATACAAATGATCCAAATACTGAATTCTGATAAAACATGGGAACATTAGATCAATCACTTACGCATATACAATTAAGCTAATTATTTGCAAGGACGCTCAAAAAATTATTTTGAAATTAATGAACGGTTCAGATCATTCGTATGAGACCCAAAAATGAGCCCCACAATACAACGAAACATTTTTTGTCCACTTGCATTTACAAAATAGTAGATGGATTGTATTCAATGGAGTATAAAATTAGTTAAATTACATTTGGTTTGTGTAGAATACATGGTGGATGCAGGGACCAACACAAGATTTGAGTATAGGTTGGGCGGACACTATAACAACATTTAGTTGGACGGGAGTTTGTGTAGTATACATGGTGGTCTGACACACGATTTGAGTATAGGTTCGCCAGACACTACAACAACATTTAGTTGGGCGGGCGAGTCTATATAGTTGAAATTTTTTAAAAAAATTATCACAATAATCTTAAGAAAATTTCAAAATTCGGATAGGGCGGTAGCCCAAACTGACATGCCCTTGTGTGCGTCCTTTGGTCATTTTTAACGGTCGGACGGAGATGGACTTAATTTCGAACACTCGGATTAAATAAGGAAAATGATTTTCGCACCCCCCAAATTGTTAACCACACCCCCCAGGGGAGTGCGAAAATCAGTGATTTTTGCACTCCCCAAACTGTTAATTTTAGGGTGCGATAATCAATTTAGGGTGTGCGAAATTCACTCTAAATTTATTTTCACACTCTCTGGGAGTGTAGTTAGTAAATTGGGGAGTGGGAAATTCATTTACCTTAAATAATATCATCCGCAAGTTGAGTATTTCATAATCTCCTGTGCGGTAACAAATCCATAAAAACACATGAGGGCACTGATTAAATATAACCTTAATTTTTCACACAATAATAAATTATGTTCAAGTTTCACCATTTCATGTGAGTTTTCTCAATAAATTGAAAAACACAAATTTCATATGCAAATTACACACTAATTCAAGAAATCCAAAGCATACAATCAAATTTATATTCGAATAAATGACACTAGCTAACCACTCAGTTAGATGCATATTTAGCTGTTCTTCTTGACAGGCTGGAACTCGAACTTGAAGTCCTAGATTTCAGCTAACACACAAAGAGCTTATTTATTAAAGGGAAAGTTAAGCAAATTGGTTAAAGAGGTAAAATTTTCATTCTTTAGCCTTAAAAGAATGATTGATTTGATAAAAGGAATTGATATTGTCATTCCCCTTTGAAATACCATTAACAATTTGGAAAGTGCAAATATCAATTTCCTTGACAAATTTTAAAAACAAAACACTAGTACAATTATTGAGATTTGAGGGGAATAAATGGGAAGTATTGCAAATGGCAAATACTCTAAAGGGAGACAAGTGCCAGAATAGGAAATTGAGGGGCACGTGGCCGCAGGCAAATAATGGATTCACCCCTGCTTAATTAATGGATATGACTACATACTAGTCTAAGAGCATCTTCAATGAGTTAACTAAATTTAAATAGCTAAATAGTGGTTTTTAATAAAAATGGGACCCGCATAAATAAATAATCATTTGCTATTGAGTGAGTGGTTACTCCAATAGTCTAGCTAAATTTTATTATTTGGAACAAAGAGGCGAGGTCTAATTCCATGTTTGGAGAAGATTAATTGATATACTAAGAAGAAATATGCCCACATGAAAGCTTTTTAAACCATTTAACAAATGTATCAATTTGCATAGTTTTTCCGAGATATATTGTAGGATTTGGTTGCAACAACCAACATGTATTCAATCAAACAAGTATCAATTTGAAAAAGCCACATGCCAACAAGGCAACAACTCTATTTTTGAACCAAGTCATTTATCCCTAGAAAATAGAGAGAGAAAAAATTATCTAAAAATTAAGTCTAAAAAATTTAATGACTCGATAACTACGTAGTCAAACTTATAGGGTGAGCTATTGATCAATGTGCTACCGAGCCAATTTATCTAGTCCATTGAAGTAAATGTTTGCACATTAGCTACCTAAATTTTTAGCTATTCACACTATTGAGTGGTTTATAGGGTCCATTGAAGATGCAAAAAAATTGGCAAATTTCCCTCCAATTAGTCCCATTTTTTCACCCCAACTTAAACGGATAACTAAATAGGCATATAGCCTCCCTCTAATTTAGTCTCATATATTTTTATAACTCCCCAAAAATTTTAAAAATTGGCCGATTAACTTATCTAGAGGAACATGTGGAGTAATCCACTCCCTAATATGATGGAAATTAAAAATGCATTGTAGTTATTGACACGTCATTAACGCAACAAGAAGGATCCCTCCGTATTCATCTCTCCATGCCCCTCCAAAGTCCAAACTCTCATATTGTGGCCTCTGCTTGAGTTTCGTGTTAGACCAACGAATTATTATATATGCCGAGTTGGATTTGAACCAACATCAACCTCTTGAACTTCGGATTACAATTCTATAATTGAATTTCATGAGTTTTGCCAAGAAAAGGTTTATAGGCTATTTATTTTGGTTAAATTTAATAAATGCGTGAAAAATTTGTACTTTCGTTCTCTAAAACGGATGTGAATTCAAACTTACACCTTTTCTCTTTTTGTGAAAGTGTGAATATCAATCATCAAGTCAAATTAGTCAATACATGCGAATCACGGTGCCAGATCCCCTGTTCCAAAACCCCCCATGTTCCTCTGTTTCAGGGGGGTTTGGGCAGTTGGATGGTGAATTTTATTTTTGTATTTTAAAAATTTATGTGTGATCTAATGGCCCAGACCCCCCATTGAACAGAGGAACATGGAGGTTTTGAAACAGGGGATCTGGTTTCGCGAATCACAGTGACGACACACTTTTTCTATTGGTTTCAACTTTCATACACCGCGGTAGACGTAGTAGACATGTGGCCCAGTTTGCCGATTTAAAAAAAAAAATTGATTTTATCAAATTTCTTCCTCACTTAAAAAAATACAAACTGGGTCATACTCATGAATTTTGAGTTTCAAATAAGAACCAGACCTTGACCCAAAAGGAAAAACGAAAAATAAGAAAGAAAAAACAAGAACGTCTGGCGCTGTTTAGTGACACGACATTCGTAGCAAAACTCGATTAACACTTGAAAAATATATCATATATGGTTCTTCTATTGATAGTCCACTGAGTTGTCAACATGCAAAGAAAATGATATTTAAAAGAAACGCACGCTTCAATTCACTTTTTACACTTTCACTTCTTTTATATTGTTTTCACATAGTATTATAATACAGTACACTTTTTGAACTTTAATAACAACCCAATAACTTGTTTTTAGCATTTTTCAAAAATATGTGGACATCTTGTTTTGTTTGGACCATGAATTAAGATAGATGGCCCCATCGGAAAACGTTTTTTCTTGAACATTAAATGGATGGGACTTTGGAAAAATGGAAAAAGTTCACAGTCCATGACATGATGTGATGACTCGCCGCGTTTTACACACACACGGTACGTGTTTACACACTTGTTTGTGGCTGTAGATATCACAGGGCAGGCTTCGAATGGGTTGACCCGGATACGGGCCGAACTTTTTCGTATGGGACCCAAAAATAGATCCCTGAGCATGCTCCGTATATTTTCTGTGCGTTTGAATTTGTACGTGTAGCAAGGTCCTTTTAATTTGTTGATTGAGATACACACATGAAGAGATTCTGAAAGGCATTACAGTGAAACAGATTTCTGATAGTGTTTAGCAAACATATGTACAATTACTGCATCAGGTGCTCATTATATTGCAATCAATCCTCAATAAATCAAAGACTCAACCACCGGGAATTAAGTGCGAAGCATGTTGGCCCACACTTGGTATCTCTATACGTGCAGAAGAAGCATCAAATTAAGACTTAGGTTTCAATCGTCAAGTCATTTTCATTCATTAAGATCTATATGTATAGCCGTATAGGTATCTACATATACGCATATTCGTAGACAGTACATAAAAAATAAAGAAAATACATATATATCGCGTCAAGTATTTTTTTGTATTTTCTCTCTATGTGCATATTGTTGTGCAGCGGGCCCCTGGAGAACCCAACCGCAACCCAAGATTATTGATGGTTATGAAGTTGAAGAAGTAGCAAACCAAACATATGCGAAAATAGGGAGAAACCAAAAGCAAAAGCAAAAACAAATAAGAGAGACACCAAGATTTACGTGGTTCGGCTTACAGATGTAAACCTACTCCACGGGGCAAGCAAACGAGAGACGATTCCACTATGTGAAGAGAACATGCTCCGAAGAGCTACAATGGTGACAAACAAACAAAGCTCTCGCAATAGACACTCACCAACCCCAATTACAAGTTCTCTCACCAAAACCCATTACAGATGGAATCTCTCACCGTACAGACTTTCTCTTATCAAGTCTCACAAAACCGCTAGGGTTTTTAACCAAGAGACGCAAAACCAAAGATCTTCCCAAGCCCACTGAAGAGGCGGCAACCAAAGAACCATGAAGATCTAACCAAGAACCCTAATTTCACATGAGACCCCCTAGGGGCCTCTCAAAGGGATGCACTCAAGCAGTCCTAACCATAATGAGAGAGTAAGGCTATATTTATAGCCACATAATCCTTACTAAAGCCAATACTTGCCCAAACAGAATTCCTTGCACCCAAAGTCACAAACCCACAAGGAAACAAATCTTTAGGAAGTCCAAAACATAACAAAATCGGCTAAAACGCACAAAAAATGAACCCGGTGGTCCGGACCAAGCCTTTCCTGGTCCGGACCAGACATACTGAGACCGAAATACACCAACCGGGATCTCTCGTCCGGTCTCGTCCGGACAGTGACCGGACTAAGTGTGGCCAATGACCGGACAAGCACTCCTGCGAGCATCAAAATGGTCCATACTTGCTTGGTCCGGACCAGAGATGCTGCGAATGTGGAAATCGAGCCAAAAACCAACACATATATCCATACACAATATTCTTCGATATGTTTCGTAGTGAAGATTTTATTGTGTACATATCCTTCTATAAGCTTAGATTGGTGTTTCTTCGATTCAATTGTCAAGAAATTTTTTGGGTCTCAGACTTTTGTTTGGGTTATGATTGAATTCGAGCTTTGAATTTCAATTTGCTAATTTATGAATCTCAAGTTTTGGTTTGTGTATGATCGTTATATTTTTTACTCCCTCCGCCCCTTTTTAAGTGTGTTGCCTCGTAATTCCAACTTATTTTCTCTCACATCAACTTTTACATCTACTTCCACTATTTACATTTATCAATATAATAATACCCACTAATTTTTCAAAAATGAATCATTTTTGTGGGCCTTATTTTGTATTAATTATTTAACTGAACCATTCATCTTGTAAGGCTTGCAAAGTACTACATCCCTGCAAAAAATCAGCTTGATCAGACATCGACAGGTACATCAAAATTTGAATTTTGTTTTGTAAAATGGATAGTCATGGATTATAAAGTTAAACTATCCTTGACCGTCTATTTCACAAAACAAAATTTAAAATTTTATACATCTATCGATGTCCGATCAAAATGATTTTTTGCATGGATGCACAATTCTGTGGGCTCTACAAGATGAATGGTTTAGATAAAAACAATAAATTCACAGTGGAACCCATGTATGGTGGTGGTGGAAAAATAGGGTTTTACACCGGCGGTGTAAAGACTATTTTCTCTTCCAAAATATATCTACGATTGATACTTTATCAATTACGCGTGATTTCAAGAATTTGACACAAACCGCGTAATGATCACGGAATTAGGCCCTATTCTGCTAACTCAAAAAAATAAAAAATCCAGCTTATTCCTAAAACCGAGGCAATCATTCTCTCATAATACATCACATAAAAAGTCGTGAAAAGCCAAAAAACTAAAAAACTCTCTTAGCGGAACACCCCCTAGCTCATATTGGTTCATGTATTTGGCTGCGTCGAACGTACATATATACAAGAGTTTTTTTTCGTTTTTATCTCCTAAACTATGCATATTTTTTCTACTTCGTCCATAAACTATCAATTTGACAATTTCATCCCCTAAACTATGCACATTTTTTCTACTTCGTCCCTAAACTATCAATTTGACGATTTCATCCCCTAAACTACGTGTTTTGCAACTTATTTGGTCCTTTTTTAACTCCTATTTGGGGGATGAAATCGGTTAAAATCAATTAGTTTAGGGGATGAAATCGTTGAATTGATAGTTTATGGACGAAATAGAAAACATGTGTATAGTTTAGGGGATGAAATCGTCAAATTAATAGTTTAGGGACTAAGTAGAAAAAACACAAATAGTTTGAGGGATAAAAACGAAAAAAACTCTACATACAATCCCCACATTAGCAACTTAAAAGTTTTCATGAAACAAAAAAGTTCCATTGGCAACATATACTTAAAAAGCTTTCAAAAGAATAAAGAATAAAACCCCAAAATTCTTGATTTTCTCCTTTTTGCCGTAGCCCGTAGCCGAAGTTTCATGTTACTATGAACAAGAGCAGCCGTGCGGCCCGTGCTTCAAACCCTTATGCGCCAAAATTGCGTCAATCCATTTTCTTTTTTTACATTTTAATTTTATAATGCTTACCTCAGAGCTGTATCCCTCCTTTTTTTACTTGCAGCCCAATTCTTTTCTTAAAGTGTAATTAGTGATTATCATTTGGATACCCATGAAACTTCCCTGTTGAACCAATTCTTTTACTTGCAGCCCAATTCTTTCCTTAAAGTGTAAAATTCCTTGTCTTGATTCTGGTGGTATTGCAGTCCTAGTCAAACAATTCCTTTTTAATTATGTGCCCAATGAGAGCTCCCTTAAAAAATTCATGCAAACCCGATTTCTTTTGGAAGGATTCAATCGGCACCCCTAACACCTCAACTTAGCTTCGCATGCCAATCACTTGCTCAGCAAGCCTGAAACGAGAAAAAAGAGTATCGAACTCCAATTAATTATACGATAAATGAATGTGACAAGTATAAATTTCAGGGCGTTACACATATGCGCCCGTTCCCGTGTCTAAACTAGAGATCCAAAGAACACTTATACTTTTACCATTTAAATTTTTTCCTTTTAAAAAGTAGTTAAATATTAGTTATAAGTAGTACTATTTTTTCTTTTCCTTTTCTTTTTGGAGTGGAAAAGTTATAAGTATTTTACAAATATGGGCAAAGTGAAAAAAAGGAAAAAAGAAAAGTTGGGTCCTTGAAAGAAGTTGTAGTTTTATTTATTATTATTATTTTTTAAAGTAGTTGTAGTTTAAGTGTATAAAATACTTCTACCATGGGTATGTTTGTAAATGCACAATCTGACAGGGTCAAATTCCTAACATGGGTGCGCAGTGTGATTTGGTATAGTGTAAGGGTATTCAGTGTGATTATGATAAAACAGAGGGGGTGTCAGTGAAATTTACCCTTAAAACAAATTTGGGCTTATCCTTGGGCCGGCCCTGACTCTGCGCTATGATGATCCAGTGATGCTAGCTTTTCACCCAATTGATGGAGACGTTATATTTCTGCATGTGCCGGGTCGCATCATTGAGTGCAACCTGCGGAGCAAAAGTAAAGAAATTCTATTAGTTTGACTTCATAACAAACAAAGAGGAATCCCGTAAGGGCAAGTTGGAAGTCGACATATTGGGCAAACCAAAAGAGAGTAATGACTGAATGCAATATCCGGGGCCGAAGTGGCTGAAGAGAAATAACTTTTAATAACCACTTCCGCATCGGATTCAATCCTTTCCTCCAACAATACCTAGCACTGCAACATCGATCGATCTATTTGAAAAGAGTTCCTCCTGAAATCTAAAAGGAGATATAATCCATACCTTAATTGAATCTGGGCAATGAAACATAACAATGTGCAAGAGTTTCTAAATTTGCCATGTCCATATGAGTAATTAGTCCGTGCATTCCACGGCTTCAATGCTAGTTAGTTGTGTTATTGCAAAGTTCTAAATTTGCCATGTTCAGTAGTATATGAGTAATTATTCAATAGTTTCGGAGCACAATCACGTGATGCTCCGAACTATTTCAGACCACGTATTCATGTGGGATCCATACACTTAATCATGAACCCACCATGATACGTGCTATCGGAATGTCTCGAAGCACCACGTGTCTGTGCTCCGAAAGCACTGAATCACTAGAGCCCATGTAGACGGTTAATTTTTACCGTTGCAAAACAGGTCATACATACTTCAATGGACGGGAACAGTTCACCAACCTCATCAACTATAATAACGGTTAACCAACGATTTGGTCAAGATCAATAATTCAATCTCTTTCTCTGCCTCTCTCTCTCTCTCTCTCTCTCTCTCTCTCTCTCTCTCTCTCTCTCTCTTCCTAATCCCCCTCTGTCTTCTCTCTCTCTCCACCTTCATCACCAAACCCTCCAAACAAACAATGAAAATAACTCATTTATCACACCAAGAAAAAATCGAAAAAAACCAGCCAAAGAACGACCAAGAAAAATTCACACCGGCTGGTGTTGTGGCCTCGAGACGTACATTTCGACTAAAGTGATGGCCAATATTCATGTTGCTAGACTTTTTTACGTTTTCTTGATTACATTTTCTCCAATGGCACATTCCCTTACCGAAATCCAAGCCTTGATTAAGCTCAAGAAATCTTTCACAAACACCGCGAGTCTTGACGATTCGTGGGGGTTAGGGACGACTCCGTGTAACGTAAAGGGTCGGCCGTGGGTTGGAATCAGTTGCGAGAATGGCGTAGTAAGTGTGCTGAGTCTCGAAGATTCGGGTCTATCGGGCAGTATCGACGTTGATGCTCTGCTTGAGTTGAAGGCTCTTCGAGTTATCAGTTTTCAAAACAATTCTTTCTCTGGTCCGATTCCGGATTTCAACCGTTTAGGGGCTTTGAAGGCCATTTTCTTGTCGGAAAACCAGTTTTCGGGCGAAATTCCCTCCGGTTATTTCGAAAAAATGGATTCACTGAAGAAAATTTGGTTTCGGGGGAACAATTTTTCGGGTCCAATCCCGGAATCCTTAACCAAATTGCAGAATCTAACGGAATTGCACCTCGAAAACAATAAGTTTTCGGGGTCGATTCCGACGTTGGAACAACCTTCATTGGAGTCGCTTGACCTTTCTAACAATTTATTGGAAGGGGAAATCCCAGTTAGTTTGCAAAGATTCAATGAGAGTTCGTTTCAGTATAACACCGGTCTATGTGGGGAAAACTTAGGTACATCATGCAATAATAACGCCACAAATGTGTTAGCCCAATCGAACACTAGCAATAAAGGGAATAATAATATCTCCGGCTCTAGTTCCAATAAAATAGCCAGCGGGCTCATGGCGGTGGCCATCGTGCTTCTATGCGTCATGATTGGGGCGATAGTTGTGATGAGGCAGAGGCAGAAGAGATTCAATTTGCTAGGCAAGGACGACGATTATGACAATGCCATTGAGGTACGTGTGTCGAGTGCGAGTAGTAAAAAGGACATGGGCTCGATACGAAAAGGAAACGGGTCGAGCCGGAGGGGATCGCACAAGGGTGGTGGTGGGGATTTGGTTTTGTTAAATGAGGAGAGCGGTACGTTTGGGTTGACAGATTTGATGAAGGCGGGGGCGGAGGTGCTCGGGAATGGGACGTTGGGGTCGTCGTATAAGGCGATGATGAATATCGGGCTGACGGTGGTGGTGAAGAGGATAAAGGACATGAATAAGCTGGGGAAAGAAGGGTTCGAGGCGGAGGCATGGCGGCTTGGGAGGTTGCGACATCAAAATGTGTTGGCTCCGTTGGCGTACCATTATAGGAAAGATGAGAAGCTTTTGATCAACAAGTACATTGCCAAAGGCAGTTTACTCTACCTATTGCATGGTATGAATCAGCTTTCAATTTTCACATTCATATATTGGAAATGCCTTATCTAGCCATATAGTATTCATCTATGTAGTACAGATATGGATACGGATACGGACACGGATACGAGACACGGCATATTTAACCCTTGCCATGTCCCTAGCTCCCGTATCCCCATAAAACAATTAAATTATATTTATGGGACACAACACGTGGCGTGTCCCACACGTATTGAGCCATATCCCCGGAATGTCTCCGTGTCGGACACAGGGATACTCCAGCCTCTAAAAGTGTCGGTTCTACATAGGTATTCATCTTTTTGGTACCTTATTGCTCTTATGGTATTAACTGGAATTTAGTAACCTGGACGATGGCGTGATTGATATGCAAATTGTGAGTCAGGCCCAATTTTTTTTTAACAAAGATGTCCAAGATATGATATTCATACGCTTGTCACATCGTCACCCTTATACGTTACCTACAATCAAATAACCATGTACGCTGTATTTTTCATACGAAGATTATGATTGGGACCTAAAATGACCTACAAGGTTGAATGCAATATTGTCACGACGAATTCATATAGTTTCTGTAACAGTAATATTCAGGGTATATGGCATTGCTCCAACAATTTCTCAGAACATTCATTGTCTTCAATAATCACTAATGTATCTGTAGGTGATCGCGGACTAAGCCACGCTGAGCTGAATTGGCCGGTGCGTCTAAAGATTGTGCAAGGAATCGCTCGAGGATTGGAATACCTTCACACTGAACTTGGTTCTTCCAACTTGCCTCATGGCAATCTTAAATCAAGCAATGTTCTTCTTGGTCCAGACTTTGAGCCATTGCTTGCTGATTTTGGATTCAGCCCATTGGTAAACAACCCACAAGCAATTCAGGCACTACTTGCATACAAGTCTCCTGAGGCTGCACAAACTCACCAAATTTCTCCCAAATGCGACATATACTGCTTGGGAATCATAATTCTCGAGATCCTGACCGGGAAATTCCCTTCGCAATATCTCAACCATGGAAAGGGTGGGATTGATATAGTCGATTGGGTGAGATTTGCAATTTCAGAGGGGAAAGGGGCTGATTTGTTCGATCCGGAGATCATAAACTCGAGAAATTCGCTTGGTGAGATGGAAAAGCTTCTCCGGATTGGTGCAGCTTGCACGGAAAGTAATCCTGATCGACGACCAGAAATTGGGGAGGTAATTCGGTGGATTGAGGAGGTACAGGTTGAGGATGTTGGTGGCCAAGAGGCAAGAACAGCTCAAGTACCGCGATATGGATACGCTGAAGCAGCTAACCCAGAACCATCCCATGTGTCGAACGTACAAGGCGGGTATTCAGGGAGGAGAATGAACAGCATTGGGGAACGGTCAGCGCGTCAAAATATTGATAGTCTTGCGTTTGATATATCTTAGTTAGTTTGGTTCGGGCAAAAAAAAATTTCTTCACCCGAAAAAGAGACGACACGAGGAAATGAAATTCCTGGAGAGAAGAATGAATTTCAAGCCCTTTGTTGTGGAGTAATATTTAGGAACTTAGTATAAATCCTTGCTTTAAAGGTGATAATGAGAACTGCACTGTATCTGCTATATTTTCGTGTATATATTCAACTACTGAATTGGCCTTTCTTAATATTGCTAAACTCCCTCCTGCTACACTAACCATTTACTATGTTTCACCTCGATGAAAAGTGCCAGATTTTGTTCCACGTTGATTAATTATGACGTTCAAAAACTAAGATATGAGCACGGTCTCATCACTAATTGTATTGTTTTTGAGTTGGATGATTTAACATGGTACAAAGCTAGGCTTTCGGTTTCAGAGGATTTTGGATAAGACTCCTTTGATTGTTTACCCCGTTGTTTGTGCCTTAAGAGCACTTCATTTCGTTGTTCGTTGTGATATCTATGTTATGGATCCGTCATTTATCTCTCCACGTGCGGGTTAGTGGAGAGACTAGAGCTTGTCCCATATTGTTTAATTATGACCTTCAAAAACTAGTGTAGGTGAGGTGAAAATCTCATTCTCTGTAGGATTCAAAATAAAAGTCCTAAATCTGTGAGCTAGGAGAGGTAAAGAATGGTTAGTGTTTAGAATAAGAGAATGAAGGATTGATTTGGTGGGGTGAAGGAAAAGGCAAACAATAGGAAAGAGATTTAGGCAGTATTTCTTGGGGTGCCCTAACTCTTGGACTTCTCTCTCTAAAGAGGAGATGTCTCTTCATATTGTGAGAGGAGTATCTTATATTTATAGCCAACTTGGACCAACAAATACTTGACACGTGTCCCTTCCCTATTGCAAGGCCACAGAGGTAGGTAGCAATCCGCGACTAGGGATGGCAATTGCCTCCGACCCGTTCGAATCTGATCCGGTCACCGATCCGAATGGATCGGCGTTTTGGAGATCTGTTCGGGAATCGGGTCGGATTTGGGGATTTTTTTTGAAAACTTTCGGGGATCGGATCGGAGGCGGGGACAGGGGTGTCCCCGCTCCGAATCCGATCCGATCCATCCCCGATTATATATATATATATATATATATATATATATATATAGGAAGATGATCTTATAAGGGCTCCCTTACATAGCTTATGTTATGTAAGGGATTTTTCGTTCGAGATTGAATTTTAACGATCCGAGACGATCCAAACCGTTAGATGTGTTTAAAACATGTTTTTAAGGTCCAACGTGAGGATTCGTAAAAAAAAAATATCCGGAAGGGCTTGATCCGATCAGTTTTTGAAAAAAACGCTATATATAATGTTTTTATCGAAAAATGCTCGGGTCAAGCCCTTCCGAGTATTTTCTTTTTACGAATCCTAGCGTTGGACCTTGAAAACACATTATAAACGCATCTAACGGTTCAGATCGTTGAAATTCAATATCGAACGAAAAATCACTTACATAAGCTATGTAAGGGAGCCCTTATAAGACCCTCTTCATATATATATATATGAATACATATTTTTTTTAATGTTTTTTTTTACTATTCACTGACATGGGGAGAAGAAAAAGTTTGTCTTTTTCCGTATGTGTAGATGTGCACTTGGTCTTCCCCATGTATTACCTCCGTCTCTCTCTCCAAATTCCACACTAGAAAATTAGTACTCTTCTCTCTCGTCTCTGTCTATTCTCCCGAAAGTTTACCCATCACCCCTTTAGAGAGAGATAGATGCCGATCGTCTCTCACACCGATCGTCTCTCTAATGCTCTCTTGCACAACGATCGAGATCGTAACTCCGTCCGTGGATCGTAACAAAACACCTCGATCGTCGTCGACATCGAGAAGGTACCGTGATCGTCGTCGATTCTGTCCATCATCAGCATCGGCATCCCCTCATCAAGATCTGTTCGCTTTTGTGGTTATATGTGTGTATCTCTTTGTGTGTATATATGTGTGTATATATGTATGTATATGTTACTACAAATCTGTAGATCTTGATGTTGTTGATGTATATATGTATATATATATTACATGTATACGTATATAGAATGACCGTAAAAGTTTAAATTTGGTGCTTTTTTTAAAAAAAAAAAGAAAATTGGATGATTTTCTGAATTCCCCGACTCTCCGTTTGGATCCCCGTTCCCCGTTTGGGGCGGGGATGGAGGGGAAAAAATAATCCCCATTGGGGATCGGGGCGGGGACGGGGACAGGGGAGGGGTTCGGGGACGGGGATAGTAGTCTCCGGCCCCGACCCGTCCCCATTGCCATCCCTATCCGCGACACTCTCGTGTCGCGTCCCTACCTCGCGGCGATCCCATCTCCTCAATCCTCCGAGCCACTAAATCCCCCTCCATTCCCGCGCAGACTAGGTCACGACTTAATTAGCGATGCCTAAATTATAGATTGAGCCTCAAAGGACCCCTCAAGTTTTGCCTTGCGACTTGAGCAGACACGGACATCTGAGATATATATATTACTGTTTTATCACGATATTTACCCAAATAATCTACGGGTCGCGCCAGTCCAGTTAGCTGTTCCGGACCCTTATAAAAGGGGCCCACAACCAAGATCCACATGTTCTGTGGGTCAGCAAGATGATGCAAGTCCTTCTTTTATAGTGTTGACGTGTAGTGTACTTATTCGTAGATTGTGTGACACGTGTATTGCAAGACTTTCTTGTCACGCATCACTTCTGGATAGGTTAGTCAACTGTTGACTTTGGTCAACTTTTCTTTAGACAAAGACCTCACCTACAACTAGTATATGAGATTGTGCGATCTTTCCACTAATTGCTAATGAATTTTGAGTTGCATGGTTGAACAAAAAGTTAGCTGTAGATATGGAAAGTACCAAATTCTACGCCCCTCAAATTGTCAATTTGATATGGAAAGCAGGAAAGTAGAGGTTCCTTTCCCTTGTCAAATTGTCAAAAGCCGAATTGGCAGACAAAAATTGAATTATGCATGTTTCAACTAAATTGGCAACTAAAATTCTGAGAAGTTAGGCATGCAGTCATTTTAGACATAATGCCAATCAGGAATTGTATTTTGTAGTTTGATTAGCTTTTGAGGTTTTTGCCCCGGGCTCAAACATTTTATAAACTAATATATGCCCTAGGAATGAAGTTTTGAGAGAGATTGTTTTCAAGTCAAGAAAGTCTCGGTTAAAAAAAAAAAAAAAAGTCAAGAAAGTCTCCTTGCCATCATATGGCTTCGCTTGCCTAGTCAATGCTACCCATCAGGATCGGAGGAGTTGCCCACAGGGCAGACACAAGGGGTGCCTCGCCTCTAAATAACTCTAAGGGGTGTTCCGCTAAGAGAGTTTTTGAGTTTTTTAGTTTTTCACGATTTTTTATGTAATGTATTGTGAGAGAGTGACTGCCTCGGTTTTAAGAATAATCTGATTTTTGGTTTTTTTTTTTAGTTAGTGGAATAGGGCCTAAATATTCTCACTTATTATACTATGTTTTCTGTAGCCTACTTTGGAAAGTTCTATAACATCGGCCCTGCAAGCCTGTTGAGTGAAAAAAAAAAAGTTCATAAAGCTTACACACAATCTCGTCTCTTTCTCAAAATTAGTCAATCGTAATATATTATGAATGGAGTATGTTTTTTCGTTACTAATGTGAAAATGCATGTGCTTCGGGCTCCTGTTGTATACAAATTCTGCGTCCGCCATGATTGCAACTTGAGCAAAGACCTTGGAAGCTGAAATCTCGGCCGTCTTCCATGGGCATCAAACTTCTTGAAACCAAAGGCATCACACAGTGGGCATTGAAATGGATGCCTCCAATCTTGTTACTTTACTCATTACTATAGAAAGCAGTCGCCAATTTTTTGGTTTGATTTCCACTTTCAGGTCACTGTTGCAGCAGTTATAGGAAATCCACCGATTAGACGTGTCATGCGAGAGAGCAACAAGTGCGCGGGCCTTCTTGCCAAAGACGCCAACTCGCACTCTCTCACTTTCTTTCGTTATCAGTTTATTTAAGTCTCAAATATTGGAGGACAAGACCACCTTGTTTAGAAGGATTTTTGAGAATCGGTTCTCAAAATTCTTAAATATTCTTGTTGAAAATTCAAATGGGATTTTGAGAACCGGTTTCAAAATCCTTCAAAAAATAAAAGGGCAGAAAACCCATTTTGGAAACCGAACAAGGGAGGATTTTCGAAACCTGATTTCAAAAATCCAAACGAACAAGTTGGTCCGGGTGTTACTTATCCCAGTAATTTGCATTCGTAATTCGTAATCTATTTCAATTTCCTATTTCACCCTCCAAAAAAAGGAATCTTTAGGAGTTGAGCTGCTTTAGGGGTGATTTGGAAAAAATAAATAAACTTGTTTTTTGGTTTATTTGGGGGAATAAACCGGAATAAACCACAGTGGTTTGGCAAAAAAACAGGAGTTGTTTTTTTTGGGAGATAAACCGGAATATCCCACAGTAATTTGGCAAATAAACCACATGAGTTCTCTTTAAACAGTGGAATAAACCACAATTTGAACCAAATGAATTTTTTGGTTTATTGCTATATAGACCAATAAACCAAAAAACAAGTTTATTTATTTTTGCCGAATCACCCCTTAGAAAAATGTCCATTCTAATCCGAATGACCAAGTTTATCGTGTTGTATGTATCAAGCCAAAACACTTTAAACACAAGGACCAAACAGAACTTCACAACACCACTGAGGTGGTTGTTTAATTTGGCAAAGTGAATGTGATAAGATTTTCCTCTCTCTATGTGCATGGATCTTCCAGGTTCGAATTTCTCCTATGCCATTGTTGGGACTTATGTGAATTTGTAGGGAAGACCTTTGGCTAACTAGTCGCCTAAGTGGTGTTGTGGTGACGGCCTATCTGTCTTATTCGGATAGTAGCTATGGCTCAACCAAACATTTCATAAGGGGTTGGGAACCCCAATGGTCACACCCATGGGGGTTGCTACGCTCGTCGCCCCTTCCCACCCTTTTCTGATTAAAAAAGAAAAAGAAAAAACAGAACTTCACAACTACAAACACTCCATAAAATAAGGCTGTTTTGTAGTCATCCAAGATGAAAGTACACTCTGTTTCTTGGACTTTGATGAATTTGCTTGGCTCAATTAGAGCCCAAAGATCCATTGAGAACTCCAAGTTCCAACTCATTGACAGCTCTCAAAGGGAAACAAGTCAACCCTAATTCACTCTCAATAAAATGTCAAAACCATCACAGCTGTAGCTAATATGAATATTTTTTCATACATGTGCATAGAAATTTAATAATATAAGTACATGAAATGGATGGTAACCTGGATAGCAACAGAAAACCAAATCTTAATTTGGGCTCCAAGTTCGTGTGAAAAACTCTGTTCTGAATATTCAATTGCTCTTCCCTTGGGCCACGGCCATCAGATCCCTCATCCCCCGACATCAAATACCAGATAATTTTTCCAGGGTTAGTCCCGTTGATTGATGAATAATGCTTCACACACACTTGATCAGGTTCGATTCTTGAGATCAAACCATAAGGAAATTTTTTTGTGGGGCTTTGGTTCAATCACTTTTAACCATCCGATTGAGCTGATTTTTTGTGGGACCATTCGGAAAAATGTTCTAAGAATAATGAACGGTTTGGATCACTCGTATGGGATCCAAAAGTGAATCCCCGAACATAATCTGTATGTTTTATGTGCGTGTGTGCTCTGCACGTGTAGCAAGGTGCATTGTTATTTCCTGTAAATCTTATTCGTACGTGCAACCATGTACACGCACGTGAATGTCTGCCTAATTTGTCAGTAGACATGTGTTGACTTCATTAAGTTGATAATTAACTTTAATTATTAGTACTAATTTGGTGCTAATAAAATTGGTTTTGTGCTTCATCTTGCCAGCAAAGGTAGACTCAAAGGTAGGCATGCAAGAACATATGCAATTTTTTCCAATTTAGCTGGTGGTTTAGGAGAGAAGATATTGAGACAGCTCATTAACCTCTATTATTAGTACGGAAAAGTAGTAAATAATTGGAAGTAGTAAATAATTGGGATTCAGGGGCCTTTAGTGTTCAATCCTAACCGTTCAAACGTGTTTTGGACGGTTCAAATTTTAAATAAGATTATAAAAGAAGAGTCTTATTTAAAATTTGGATAATCCAAAATAGAATTAATAGTTGTGATTGCTCACTATACGCCTGTAGTGAGCAAGCTCATTGTAGGCCCCCGGGTCCAAATAATTGTAATAACAAAATCAGCATTAATTAACTCCTAGTTTAAGACACTGTCGCCAGTACTTTCTTCCAATAAAACACTTGGAACCTTTTAGTAATAGTAGTAGTTTCCAATTTTTCGTTTCAGATTAGTATTAAGGATTTTTTAAAACAGCAATTCCCAAATAATCGAATAAGCCATTTGGTTTGGCTTTTTGGCTTATTAGTATTAAGGATTATTTTACCTTTAAATCCCCTCCAATAGCAAGTGTAACTAGCTTAGAGCAAGCCCAACAATAACTTAGTAAATTAGGCAGTGTACAGTGCAAATATCTATTATAACTTGACACTTTTTCTATCAACACTCCCTATTACCCTCCCTATTTTTAATAAAATATAATATATGGG
>JAXBDA010001604.1:0-52542 GCA_036023075.1 Gaultheria prostrata
CTTTCAAGATGCACAGTGCATCTTGTTTGGAAATCAAGATGCATAAGGATTTTGTTTTACTTGTCAAATCTTAAAAATTTCCAAATCGTGTTTGGAAATCAAAATTTGAAAAGAAAAGTAACTCACAGTGCATCTTGAAAGCTATCGCCCAGTGCATCTTTTTGCATCACACTGTTCAAAATCCTACATCACACAACCTCACCTTCAGTCATTTGTTATTTTTTTGGTCAAATTTTTGTGGAATAATTAATTAAAATTCGTTGACAAAGAAAATCGGAAAAGTAATGCCGCATCTTGGACCTGCGGCATATAAAGCCGCATTTTAGCCATGCGGCATATAATACGTGGCGCCCATGTGGCGCAGACGGCGTTGCCAGCTGTAATGCCGCATTTTGGACCTGCGGCATAGTATATTTTTAAAATTAGTTTGGAAAACAGTATATTTTGGTAAATTAAATGGAAAAAAGGTATAAATCGGCAAAAAGCCCTTGAAACATAGACCCATTTTGAATCTCTGACACACTTATTCTCCGGTAACTTTTCTGGGTTATTTTTTGGATTATCGAACTTTTTCGATAACTTCTCTAGCTCACCGTGATGGGTTTGCTAACGAGACGACCCTCGCCGGGGATGGAGGCGATTGAGTTGGAGCTGTAATAACCCTATTTTTTTCGATAATAAAATTAGGTTATTTTGGTATTTAAATTTTCTTAAATAAATAATAGTTTTATTTATTTTCTTTAAGTGAATTATTGCATGTATTGTTTGCACCCACATATATAGATATGGGTGTATCTAGACACAATTTAGTTTTACATACTTAATACTAATCCAATTATTAGCACCAACTTGTACTTTTGACACACCCTCATTACACCTCAATAGTAATAGGATAGGATAGAATCGCTCTATTATAGTAGAGATTTGGAGAGAGAGAGAGAGAGATGCAATTAATGTCAACTTGGCCACCAAGTTTTATACATGCATGTGTATGTATACAAAGCTAGCCAATAATTTTCCTTAAAATGAGAGAGGTAATGCGAAACTCATCCATAAAACACCACACTAGATTTTTGTAAGGTTTTTCCTCCATTAGAGTTTTGTTTTTAGCCTGCCTATTCTCTCTCCATAAAAGCCTATACTTTTAGGATAGAAACCCACATTACTTTGTCTCCAAGGTGAGCCATTAATGGAGGGAGATTTTTTTGGAGAGATTGGGAGAGAGAGATCGGCCATAAGAGGGAGAGAGAGGGCAACGTATTGCCTATAAATAGTGACCTCCATTGGCTTAAATTCTCACGCCTTTTTTTTTTCTTGCACGGCAAAAAGAGATTTTATTAATCTTTGAAAACGAATTACAAAGATTAAAAGGATCCAAGAAAGAGAGCAACACAATGCGACCATGGAACCGAAAGGGAAAATAACCACAAGGTTAACAAGAAGTCAACCCGAAAAGGGAGACATAAGATAAAACTTGACAAATTCCTCCAAATGCAAAGCTTTGAGAAAACTCCATATATGAAGCTGGACAAGATCAACTTCAAAAGCTTGGAATAGCAGCAACAGAATACCTTTTGACATGAAATTGGATGAACCCCACCGAGAAAACTAGCAACAATCCCATTAAGAAGTCCAGCAAAAACCTTTGACATAAGAAGCTCCTCAAAAGGATAGCTCAAACTATGGAGAACCAGCACTAGGATGAAAAAAAATAGAAAAAATCATTCCACCCCAAAAAACTCCATAGACCATCACCCTAAAACCCCCCACAGAAACTCCAGCCCTTGCCACTACTGAGAACCCAACTCAAACCTCCCGACATAAGACAACCCAACAACACCAAACCCCAAAAATCTCCAAGAGATCAAGAAGCTACCAAAGAGTTTCAGAAAAGCTCTTTTGATCTTCCATACGCCTCCACGTTACTTAGGCCCCAGTCAATTCATAACAGAATCATCACTGCTATCAATAGATGTGGCCTGAGAAAGACTTGATTTTGGTGAGTTTTACTACCAAACTCTATAATCTAGTAATCTCGCTACTACTAGATTTTTTTCAAATTTTTCAAATTATAACTAGCTTTCTAGTCCTTTAATTAGCCTTGTAGTTTATCTTTCTATTTTTCCTTTTCGCATAGAAATTCGCTACTATTAAGTTAACATCCTGACTCTGTCCCTGAATTAAATGAATGGAGGAAAAACTCCAATCCAACAATAAGCAAAAGTAAGGAATAGACAAAATACGATAAACATACTCGTGGAAAACCCCTGAACGAGTAAATTAACCACGGTAATGAATCAAACACTAGAAAACCATTGTGTGATTACAATCAACCTTACTACACAATTGATACTCCTCACAATTGACTCAAGACCCATTGCCGACTCTTTATTCACCACACCAAGTATTTGATTGCTTCTATCTCGAATCTTTAAGCCTTCCAATTACTCTTCTAGAAATTCATTGGAAGCAACTCAACCTTACTGATTCAATGTTGTATAAACCTTTTAGAAATTCTTCAATGATTATTGATCAACGGATCTTGCAAATGCTCCAAGATACAAAGCAAGAAGCCTCACGAATGTTTCTAAGCTCTCAAAGTCAGTTGGGACGGTTGTACTTCACTCAAAACCTTGTTTTGACCTAACTGCTGTACTTATATTGTGCAGTTGTCAGCGCTACTGATTGTTTGAGCCCCTTAAAGTCGCTCGATCCCATTTATGTTACTTGAGCCCAATTCATTCCACGATCGTGGGCTGTATAATAGGCCTGACACAATTGGAAATACTATATAAGAGCCTAAAATCCATCAAAAAACAAAAATTGAAGCTAAACAACCTAACTAGCACAAAGTCATTGCATGCCTTGCCTCCCACTAAGCCAAACAACTTGACTAATGACTAACTTTCATTCGTGTAGACACCCCAATTTTAATCCCCGTGCATCCCCTATGACGAAGGAAACATCCAAAAACACCTCGGAACAACTCAGAAATCGGAGGATATATATACAAACTCAACCATAGGGTCAACCCACTTAGCCGTACGGTCAACATTTTTCCATCTTAACCGTACGGTCAACTAAGTCAACCGTACGGTCCACCTACCTTAGCCGTACGGGTAGCTTTGCCGTCAAGCCAGAAAATCCCAGAAAATCGGCTCACAGAGAATATATATATCCTCCTCCGTCAAAGGAGTAAGTTGTTAACAATGAAATTTTCCGAGGACCGATTACGGTGAAAATCTCATTCAAAATGTAATATCCCAAATTTTTAAATATAAAAATTTGTGATATTTAATTATTAATTTTTATTAATAAGATTTTTAATCCAATATTGACTTTTAAATTATAGACTAATTCAATTTTGACTTATATTGACCTAGTTCTAATTAATTTTGACCTTGGTCATATTATTACATTGACCAATTTTGACCAACCCAATTGATTTTGACCTCACTATTTTAACTAGGCCTCTACCCTAACAACTAACTAGGGTTGACTAACACTAACTAGAGTTAGGAACTAGGATTATTATATTCTAGTATATAGATATATATATATATATATATATGCATGTATAATAACATTTTTATTTATTATTTTTGCATGCCTAAAAACTATGGATTTGCAAAACCACAAACCACCTCTCTCCTTGATGGGACTAGACTCTCATTTCTACTGAAAGTCCAGAAGTTGCAGCCTCTCTCTTCTCTCTCTCCCATCACTCTTCTCTCCTTACACAAAAAATTACCACTTGTCAACCTAGTCAATGCATGTGCATGCAAAAAACCCTCTCCACCCCTTTTTATTCTCCCATTTCGTCCCTCATTTCCCCTATAACTTTCAGAAACAGAAAGTAGAGAGAAAGCTTAGAGTTCTTGTAAGAAAATGGCTATGGAGATTTAGAGAGAGAGTACAACTTGAGTTTCCAAATTTCACTTGAAAGCTCCACACTACACCTAAAATTCGTGATACCAAACTCCTATTCCATCACCTAGGTACCCATACTAACCACCAATTTCATCTTCAACCTCCAACCAAAACCCACCACATTTTAAATTCTCTCTCCTCACTCAAATCAAAGGTAGGTAACCCTCCTACTCCTTTTCCTAAGTATATTTGAGTAGTTTAGAGTAAGTTTTAGGGCTTGAAACGAGCCCGAACGAAGAAACCGCAACTCAAATTTGAGTTTGCTGCCAGAACAACCAAACGGATATTATTTATGGGCCCGACTACTTATTGGATATTATTATTATTTAAGATGATCATTCGGATATTATTTGTGATATCTGTTTGATAGTATTTATTCTGATAACCACTTCGTTGATATTATGTTACTTCTGTTTAATATCGATTAGGCCGTAAACGAAACGATTATAACAGTTTGATTTTATTGTAGAAAATAGGATTTGTTTTGGTAGAAATAGAGATTAAATGGTATGAATAATTGTTTCTTCTATTATAAAAGAATATTTAACATATATTTTTGGAAAATATTATTTCTGATTTATTTTTAATACTTGAAATAAAATGTTAACACTTTTTATATGATTAATATTTTACAAGAAGAGAAATATAGAACTTGCATGCATTGAAAGAAAATGAGTTATTTAAAAAGTATAAATCTATCTAGTTAACTATTAAAAATATAAACTTGTAATATTATATTTGGTGAAATTATATTTTTAATACTATAATTTTTTATGTGTTTTTATAAGCTATACACTTGATATGTTATTAGTAAATAATTAATACTCTTTAATTTAAACTAGCATTTCTAGTATAGATTTAGTTTAATAAAATCATAGTATAATTTTAATATATAAAAATTACAATGTATAGATATATTAATATATTGGAAAAACTTGTTTGTTAGAAAAATCAATTTTCTAGAATTACTATCTTACCCTTAGTGATTTTATAAAAATTATTAAATGACCCTAGATTTTACAAAATTACAACATGGACTACCTTCTATTTATAGATTAACCCTATAATTTTCTAAATTACAGATTTGCCCCTAGAATTTGATAACTCAGTATTTTAGCTCCTAATTTGGAAAGATTACGATTTTGACCCTAAACTTGGTGGATTTACCAATTAGACCCTAGACATAGTTAAATCACGATTTTTACGTTAAAATTCATAGAACGGTATTTTTGACACCAAACTTTCATAGTATTACGGAATGACCATTGGAAGCATAAATTATGAAAATGCCCTTAGACTTAGTTAATTTACGAAATCGCCCTTGCACACCATTTTTAGCATATTTGACCCAATAAGTTGTTATTGCACTTTGACCCGTTAGATCTCTAAATGTGAGAATCACTCGCAAGTTTGCTAAATTATACTTAGACCCCTACAGTTTTGGGAATTTACAAGATGATCCCTAGACTTCTATAAATTATAGAATTGGACCCTTAGACTTATGTGATTATGTGATTAATGTAAGACTTTAAATTGAATCATAGAATGAATGGTTTATTGTCATGTTATGATGTTCTTTTGATTTAATTTATGATCTTGTACATGTGTTTGGTTGATCAACTGTTATATTGGACATTAGGCTTGGGTGGATCTCGTGGTTGGGAAATGAATTAGACGTTAATAGGATAACTGGATTAATAATAAAGAGATGGAAAGGAAGGGCGGCCTACCAGGACTCTTGGGATAAGAGCGGCCTGAGGGGACTCGAATCGTTGTGGGCAGCCTACCAGGACTCCTATGAATGGAATGGAGCGGCCTAAGGGGAACCCATATGCGTTGTTTTAGAGCAGCCTAGCGGACCCTTGGCTAAGGGCGGCCGACGGGACTCTGAAACGTTGTGTGATCGAAATTCTGTTATGACACGACATGGTTGACATCGGTGGCTACCTTTACCTCTTGTTATGGTCACAAATGAAACATGCTAGGTACCTAACTTAGGTGGATTCATTTGGGGACCCCGGTGCAGGACGAACAAGAGGGGTGTTAGACCATGGGACGGTCATAGATGGAGTTTATGGGAGGAAAGGTACCTCAAAGGAGGAAAACCTTAGCATTCACATAGGGTGAACTAGTAAAAGAAAATGACTTGATTGATATTTACTGTCATTCGTATATTTGAACTGTTACATCTGTTACGTGTAAATTATAGATTAGAAGGGTTGGGATTATCTATTGAGAATCATTCTCTCATGGTGCTATTGTTGGCCCCTGGCGTTTCATGCCAGGTGATGAGACAGACGGTGGCGAGCAGTACAACCAGACGGAGGAGATAGGAGTCGAGACGGAGGAGGAAGCTTGGAACCCGTACTTTAATTAGAGCTCTGATCTATTTTAAGAAGAAATGTTGTAATCTGATAAGACTCAAACTTAATATTTTGTGGTTGTGATGATCAGACTGTACTTTTGTTAATTAATTATGAAGTTTATGTTTTAATCATTTTCATTATTTTAATATTTGATAAATTAACGTGTCCGAAAAATGGGGGCGTTACACAAAGCCTCTGTGAAAATCGCCAAAAAACCTACAAACTGAAATACCCTCTCCCTCCCTTCACTCTTAACCTGAAAATCGTACAAAACACCTCTCCCGGAGTTCGTGTCCGAAAAAGCCGAAGTTCTTGCAATCTGTTCGTAATTCCAAAGGTATAATCACATTTCTTAAGTCGGGTTCTTAATCTTGGCTCTCTGAGGGGATCCACCTGGGCCGAAAATGATTCCAGTAATCATCTCTAGGCTCAGGTGGCCGTTTTTCAATGAAACACAATCTCCCGGGTCCGTATCGAGCGATATTCTCCATTATCGCAAGGTACGACCCTCGTGAGGAGGTACATTTCATCCCATTATCATTTTTTAGTGTATAATCAACTTACAGAAGTTGTTTTGTCAAGAAAAAAATCGGTTTTGCAAACGAATTTGGGCTTTTGTTGAACAACGAAAAAATTTCAAAATAACTTACCCTAACCATACGGCTAACCCATATAAACCGTACGGTCCACTTTCAAAAACAAAAAGTTATGCTCTGTTTTTTTGGTTTCTGTAAATTCTCCCATTTTATTATCATCAGGTCCTTTTACTTAATTTTATTTCTGTTATGGTTTTATAAATTCTTGTTTATCGTTGTTTTTGCCATTTACTAGTTTATTTATTAAAATTTTACAATAAAACACATTTTCCAAAAATCCCACAAAAATTTAGAAAAGACCAGGAATTTCCCGGGCAAGCGGGGTGCTTTTAAACAAAACATTCCTCGTTCGTAACTTGGCTCCCGAATCAAAATAATCATTTCGCGGATCAAATATTTTTCCAAATCGGCACGAGAGTCAATTATTTTTCAACGGTTTCTCGGGTACCAAAAATTATTTTCTAAATAAATCCCGGGTGGCGACTCATTTTCCTTTACTTTAAATCAAAAAATACATGTCCTAAGAGAGCCGCGCGGCGCCATCCCCAATTCACTCATTGCACATTGATTCCATTCCACAAATCTATACAAATATTCTAAAGAATAATGAAACGAAAGTACAGCTCGATAAACGTCAATAAATATATGCTTTGACATGAAATTACAACCAAGAAGAACCTTGACCTATGTAACTTACAAAGGGTATAAAAATGGTTCTCACATAGGGTGGACCCTAATCTGTGCCATGATTGTCCTTGAATCTGAGTATGAGTTGCTTCATAGCTTGGGGACAAGTTTCGTTACCCCTTTTCTCATCCTTAGAATGGGCAGTTAGAAATCTTAAATATGTGTTGCTTTCTTGGTCGCTTATTTCCATTGCACTCTATTGGTCTGCAATTGTGTGGTCCTACTTACACTATTGGCCCAATCTTCAAATAGACAACTCCAAAAAAGTGTAAAGGGTACTACAAAATACTACATTCTCGAAGATCATGCACTCATCAAAGTCCTTGTCTGGTCTTTTTGGACATCTTTTACTAGTATTATCCTCCAATTTCCCCCGTGAGGGACAAAAATAAAAAAATTATATGAAGCAAGTCATCCTTGCGAATCCTCCCGATAGGGATGATACAGTCATACAGTGTTATTAAAGTTTACAAACTAGGGTCTCATGGATTTTTAAAAGAACATAGGATAAATATGAAAAAATAAAACTGGGACATATGTCTATGTCCGAGCCCTAAATCTCCAATTTCGGATCATGAAACTAAGACCCTGTGAAAAACCAGTAGACATGAACCGTAAAGAAAAAACGGAAAGTTACGTCCACCTGCTTTGCCAACTCGTTTAATTCCCAATTTTCATGGGGTATTACACAAATTCATAACCTTGGACAGTTCTATACTGGGGAAGACCGAAGATAAATGAAGGTTTCATCAGCAGATTGGTAAATTTGTCCCAACAGCTCAGTGGTGCAATCAAAATTTCAGTACAAAGTTGTATCCTCCACACCGAACATATGAAAACAAAATAGATATATGGACAACTATATATGTGGTACAGTAAAAGGGGCCAATCTGTTTTTAATAGACTTGTGGCTTGTGAGTATTAAAGGAGGTGTCTTTGTTTGGTTTAAAGGTTTCTCACAAGTGGTCATACAATTCTACAAACAATTGTTGTTTGTGGTGTGAATGTAATAACTCAATTCGGAGTTGTGTCTATATGACATCTTTCATTCATTTTAAAAAGTTGATTTGGCAAAACTTTCATTGAGTTAGAGTCTTTTTATTTGAGATAGTACAAACACAAGTTTGGTATAGACTGTAGTGCTACATCTGTGCAGCATCAATATTACTTATTCGACATGAACAATTGAAGGAAATTCTCCGAAGAGAGAATGGATTATGGGAGTGTCTGACTTAAAAGATTGATTGGTCCGTGCAGATAGATGCCTTTATCTATATCTGCCGCATTGGAATTAATAATCAAATGTGTCTTTGTTCCAACCACCGTGTAAGCGCCATACAAAGGATAGGCTGGTTCACTTGAAGAGAATCTATGATCCGATCCAACTCATGTAGTACATGAGCCGGCTCCTTCAGATCCAGTTGAATAATTAAGTGAATCAATCAAGTTGTGTTGGGAGACATGCGTCCAATGCAAACCGTAAGTACCATAGCGGGGGCAAAATTTGTCTTAAGTGTAGAGTGCAATACTCGCCTTGATCACCATTTTGTTCTCGTGGATAGGGCTGGCCCTGGACATAAGCCCACAAAGCCGGCACTTAGAGCCCCCATTTTTTACCCAATAATTGGGGCCCCAAATTTTGGAATGCATCAAATATTATGTACGTCAACAGATTTGCACATACGAGTATCGATGCAATATAACCATCAGGTCGCGGTTTTGATCCTCCTCTGCACCACTTTTTTTTACAACAATATTGCTTCAAATATGTACGGAAAAAAGGAGGCGATGAGAGTTGAGCACTCGACCTCATAGTCGAATATATTATACATTGTGCATCACCACTACACCAGAAGGTATTTTTGTTAAATTGCACCAGAAGGTATTGAAACAGCGCAGCGACTCCCAATCTACTAGCCTGAGAACCCATCGACCTAAGCCATGGTTAAACCAGCCGGGAGGAAATATTAATCCATCACCACATTACGGGCTCCGTCACCAAACCCCACCGAAGAATAAGTTAAATTAGAACCCCCTCTCCCAATCATCTAGTCCGAAGTTTAAATTCAGGACCACTAGCACTACCACCTCGGTGGTCATTTGGCGGATACCTTGCTTTGAAGATAAAGAATCCTAGACCACGTCTCCTTTTCAACTTCTGCTGCTTTTAGCTTATGCCACCACAAGTGTTCACACACACACACAGTTAAAATAGCAC
The DNA here is from genome assembly GCA_036023075.1 of Gaultheria prostrata. Classification (NCBI taxonomy): domain Eukaryota; kingdom Viridiplantae; phylum Streptophyta; class Magnoliopsida; order Ericales; family Ericaceae; genus Gaultheria; species Gaultheria prostrata. The sequence goes on from JAXBDA010001604.1 coordinate 9,798, forward strand.
GTTGATGTTGTTCTATCAACTCGAACCTGATCTCTCAAGGGAACTAAGGACCCCTTCGAAGATCTCCATGCATTAAAGCAAACACGAAACCTTTCTTACGAGCACTAAGCCCCTTTGAATTGAGTGGTTTGGAAAGAAAAAAAAAAGAAAAGAAGAAGGATTAAAGTTTCTCACCTAGTCACTCAACTAGATTGAGAGGTTCGGCGAGAAATTGAGAGAAAAGTACAAACATGACTTTTTCTAAAAATATTTACTTCTTCCCCTTTCTTTTCGCACCCTTTTCACAATCTAATGGGGCAGTAAGACCTCCCTCAACGACCACTTGGCTTGGAGCTTTGTCCAAAGTTTCACAGATAAAGAAAATAAAAAATTAATTGTAATGTCAAACCAAAGTTCAAAACCATGGATTTGAACTTTTGATCCAGAATGCTTTGGATTTGCTCATACTACATGACTACATCCACTACTGCCGATGCATGGAAAAAGCTTCCTTCAATTTGATGAATCAGTTTCAAAATGTGAAGCAGATAATAGATTTTTTGATCAAGTCTTTGCTCTTTATTTTTGCATTAAGTACCAGAATTTGTGGTCCTTTAATTACAGCTATATACTGACAAACATGCCTGGCCTCAGCATCTCCGGCTCATATCATAGGGCACATCATTAATTACACTCATTGCAGATGCTCTTCATGGGAAATGTACTTATTTTGTCTTTTTACCAGTAGTACTGCTATTTTGGAGTGAAGCTGAGGAGATATGGACCACTTAATTTAGGAGAAAGCAACTGTAAGGTCCCAAAAGCTTTTAACCTAGCTACAAGAGGGGCATTTGGCATGGTGATCAAGGCTTGAGGGAAGGGGTTGCTCACACCTCAGGTCTCAAATTTGAAATTTCTAAGGTACTATCAACTCTTTTAGGATAAGTTCATATGGAGATTTGTTCTTACTTCAAATCGAATCCCGGTTATAAAAATAACGAACTTTATCATCCTACCCAAAACTGTCATAGAAAAGGGGCATTTGTATCATTTACTTTCTGAATTAATAATTTCCTATTATCATCTTTTTGGGTCCAAGTTGAATGAATCAAATGACCAGAATCAATGACCCAATTTGCAAGTTAGCTTCTACTGGATGTCAATGATGAAGTCAAGAGTAATGGATGCCAATGATGAAAGAGTCAAGTTAGCTTCTACAATACACACTCATTAAAGATGTGTACCATATGCACCTATTGTATGGTTCGGATTACGCCACCTCATTGGCAATCGTAACATTTTTTAGTGTTTCGTAACTTTGCAGCAAAATGATTCGTAACATAATCTATGATTCGTAACATTTTGGTGTGTCTCGTAATTTTTATTAAAAAATCGTAACTTTCATAAAAAATTCATAACTTTTACAATGGTATGTATTGTAGCATTTTCCTAATGTCTATACTTGTAAACTTTTTGCACACATAAAGTTGTCCGAGACATCAAGTAATAAGACGAATTTGCAAAGTTCAATTTTTTTTGGGTGAATAATATATATATCTATATATATTTTGGTCAAATGGTAATAGATTCATTGATAGCAAACACAAGTACACAAGATAATTTCCAAGGAATGCCATCCGTACTTAATCAAGGGGAGCAGAAAGGCATAAAGAAGGGTAGTCTTCTCAGCTACAAGCACTCAGACCTGTAATACCTCTCTTAATGGAACATGTATATCATTCGATCTCCTACGCACAAAAAACTCACACTAATTAAAACCTCCAACTACTCGTAGCATGCATAAGAGCCGTGGAGGGAATTAGGGCCCGTTTTGGTAGGTGGAGAAGGGAGGCGTATAAGAGCCTCGGAGGAATAAGTTAATTCGGACTCACTCTTATTAGGTATGTGCTCATGTCAGATGCTCCGAACCATGAATGAAGGAAGTATGATAATGAACACAAAAATTGATTTGGGTCTCTAGGTCTGTTGTTTCTAATGTCTTTCGGCTTTGATTTGGGAGCATGGTTTTATAGCAAAACATCCCTGTAGCTCCTCGGTTCTTGGAGGTTTAGGGGGCCACAATCTCAATGGTACTTTCAGAGCAGCCACTTTGTGCATATTGTCAAAGGTTAGGTCTGTCTCCAATCATCCCCGCCCATAACCTCAATTATTAGAGACTAGATGGATAATGTTATTATTGTTGTTGTGGACTCACTCTTATCACGTATTTGGTTCCCCCTGTGCACTCACATGACTTGTCCGGATCTTAGCTAAAACCACCTCATCCCATAAGCTCATTCGAGTGGGGAAATTCCCGAAGTGCTCATCAAAGCTCTCCCAAACTCTTTGTATTCTCGGTAATGTCATCAAGTATACTCACATTATTTCTTTATCTATCTATTTCAACAACCAAACAAACCTCTTAATTAATCCCCGTGTATGTAAGGATTTTCGGAACCCCACAACGCCCTACGGATCTTGGAAACTATGAATCGCAGAAATCGCAAAATTAAATAGTCAAGAAAAACGAAACACAAGATATACGTGGAAAACCTCAACGCGAGGAAAAACCATGGGAGCCACACCGGTCCACTATGAAATCGATTAAGAGTACAAGTCTTCTCGCAATCTCTCTGAGATGTGCGTTTTCTCTCACCTCTCTCTGTTTTTCTCTAAAAACTGAGCAAACTGCTAAGTAAATAGGTCGGGCCCTATGGCCGAAATTACACACGGAAGTCCAAAAATACTATCGTTTTCCTGGGGTCTCCTGCCCCTACCCCTTGGTATAAACCACTGCTGCTGAAGGCTGTCTGCACCCCAACAGTGTAACATATACATTATTCACTAATCTCTAACAGATGGACTAGTAGTCAAGTTTGAAAAAAGTAAAATTCAAACACCGATTGGTATCATTTCCCATCATCAAGAACATATTCTCACCAAATTTTCAACCTTTTGGAAAACTTTTATATACAAAGAAACTGTGAAGACTGTATTAGTTTCACTCTTTAAAACTTCTTGCACCTCTAATGAGTAATGCCCGAGTTGCAGCATCAGGGGTCTAACCCAAATTGAGCAAAAGCGGCCACTTCACATTATTTTGCCAATTCCAGTTTTAAACCACCGCAGACTTGTTTCATAGATTTCAACCGAGTGGCAGCCAACGCAACTGATAGATATGCCGACATTAAAAGAGCTCTGCTTCCAAACAGTTTTGTCCATCAGTAATGGAAATGACATTTGTAGGAATGTCGGTCCTTTTTCAGATGTTGCCTATCAGTTCCAATAGGAGAAGAATATGGTTTCATTGCCAAGTATAAACTCTACAAACATTAGGGTTTTCAAGTTTTCTTAACAAAGAAAAAGAACCATTTTTCCTCAACAAGTGGTGCTTCTCTTTTGTTTTCTTCTTTCTGCTGCAGCTATTGCTTGTTATCAAAGCCATCACTTTTTAAATAAATGAAAAGCTTTACCTAAAATCTACTAATTAAAGCCAAATTTAATGTGAACTAGTTGAAGGAGACAAAAGCAGTTAGGTAGTGACATGATGGTTCATTTCCATTATTGGTGGAGGTTCTAAGGATGCAACACTGCCACTATCAATACAATAATAATGAATTATTTGCTTGCTTAATCCAAAAGAAGTGGCTTTCTCTAGTTTTCAAAAGGCCAATTAGGGAACCCAAGGGTTAGTCCGGTTGGTTGGTGGGTTTGCTCCATACACAATAGACCATGATTTGATTATTGCGGTCAGGCCGCAAGAAAGTAATTTCCTGTGAATCCCCGAGTCCCGGTAAAAATGGCTTGCCTTTGACTTGACCGGGGGGCGGGGAGGTGATTAGTCGAGGTGTGTGCGGGTAAGCTGGCCCGGACGCCCTTGACCGTCGAAACAAATAAAGGCCAAATAGCTTTAAAAGTGAACTCCATAAGCCCATAAAATGAATGATTCTTACCTCCACTTCTTTCAGTTAAGGTATCATCAACAGATATGTTCAATTAGAATTGAAAAAGAATACATACATAGATACATTTATATGCATAGTATGACATAGTTATATACTGATTAACATACTGGCAGTGCTGTTAATACCATTACAAAAAACATGTTCTCTGATATGAACTTCGTGTGGCCACAAATGATAATTCCAGTAGGATGCCCTTCGAACGTCAGATAACGCCGATTGGTCTGATTAGGCGTGGACTCGACGATGATGTGGTTTGATCACTCGGCCTTGGAGATGCGAGTGAGAGCTCCAAATCAGGAACTGCATTCGAAGAAACGTGTTCCGTTCGTTGCGAATCGGGTGATCCAAATAGCCAAAAGGGCATCATTCCCTGGTGGGAGAAATCATTTTCTTGATTGTTTGGTATGGTATTTGGAAGAGGAGGTTCACTTGAGGTTGCATCCAAGTTGTTAACATGCGGTTCTTCATCTATTTTGCTGCTTCCAACCTAGGGCAGAGAATTTATTCATTTGGTTAATAACAATATTGTAAAAAACAAATATACAGAACAATGTAGCTAAGCTGTGAGCATGTGATTTTATTTTTTCTTGCTCGGTGAAAGTCAGTATTGTTACGTGAGCCTGTAATTTTAAAACAATTAACTAGCGACATTCTTTTCGTAACGCAAATATCATTGCCACATCATTCAGGCAAAACCAAAGAAGTCAGAAGTAGGCAAAAAAATTCGTAGAGAATCATGTAGCTACCAGATCAAAAAAAAAAAAAAAATCATGTAGCTAAGTTGAAAGCCTGTTTCAAACAAGATACGCTTAAAAGATGCTTTGAATCGCGAAATTGTCATCGCTACATCAGTCTCCTGAAATTTATTCATACGAGAATTGAAAGGATACCATGTCGAAAAGGCTTGAACGCCGTTTCTTCTTATGGAGGCTCGCGTGCCGGAGAAAGTACTTCTGAGCATGACTGGCTACTTGGGTTGGAGTTCTTGTGGTAACAAAATTTCTGGAAATCCCCCTCCAATCGCCTTTTCCGAGCTTCCCAAGCCCGGACAGAAATTTCCGGTGCTCTTCCTCTGTCCATGGGACTCCTAATCATCCAGTCATGAAAACATTTGAATTGGGAAAATATGAGACTTAAACAAGAAATTTGGGTGATGAAATCAGAATTTATGGCCAAGAAAATGTGACATAAATAGGAGGTAACACTATAAACAAATGCAAATTTCTAATTAAGTTCATTGGAGAAATGCTAGGATGAAACTAGATATGCAAAGTGCTAATGAAAATAAAACCAAGATAATTTGGGAATGGAAAATATTGAAAACAAATATTGTATTCCTCCCAAAACTACGAAAAGTTCAATAAATCATGTGAGATGCTCTATGTTGTCAGCACTGAAATTTTTTTTTTTTTTTTGGGGAAAAATACGCATAGGAAAGTCATTCATTGCCATACCCTTCTTCCTCTCCTGGGGGCCATCTGAAAGATAGCCAATAGAAGTCTTGTCACAGTTTTCGTTGAGGGAAATTCGCGAAGAGGATAAGGAAGATGAAGGCGATGGCGACGAGGCTAGAGAAGAAGACAAGAAGCAATCCATGCTAAAACTCTTCTTCATGGCAATGGAATTAGATGAAGGAATAGAAGAGGAAGAAGAAGAAATATCAAGTTGGACTCCAAAAAGCCTTAGCCCACCAACAACACTGCCTCTGTAATTGGTGCAAGTCCTTGAGTTGTGACCTATGTTTCCACAATGTGAGCACTTTCTGCCCATTTTCACCTAGACAAAGGCTCAAATTCACATGAGAGAGAGAGAGAGAGAGAGAGAGAGAGAGATATGATAGAATTGTGTTTGGTGGTTTATGTGGTGATGTTTGAGGTGGGGCTTGAAATGAAAAAGGGATACATACCCCAAAAGTAGATGATTGGATGTGCAAAGATTTTTGGTTGGATATTTTTTCCAAGTCGAGTAACTAAAGAAAGAAAGGCAAAGTATAAAAGTAGTCTCTCTAGAGTGAATTTTAAGAATGAATAGAAAGATTATCTAATTGTATGCAAATTTCCTCTTGGGACTTGGCATTGTATACAGCAATAGAAGTGGGGACCCTTCAAGAGTTTGGCCTTGTTTCCATGTAATGCATTTGTTGGTATGTACTATGTACATATACATACTTCTCAAACACACATACTTTTGAGTATTACCTTACATGTGCATGACAAAATCACTTCAAGTATATAGCTCACCTGGTGATTTAATGGTACTAAAAGACAACCTTAATCACCAGAACAGTACTCTCGTATATACGTATTTATACTACTACTTAGTTAGAACAATATACTGTAATAGGTTAGCCTCGAGGGTTAGTCTGGTTGGTGGGTTTACTCTCCACACAATTGAATAGTGGCCCCAAGGAAATAATTTCTTTTGAATCCCCTAGTCCCGGCGTAGATAGCCTGCTTTTGACAGGACCGGAGAGATGATCAGTCAAGGTGTGCGTAAACTGGTCTGGACAACTCTAAACGTCGGGGAAAAAAAAAGGAAAAACAATATCATAGGTTTATTTGCAAAAGAAGTGGGGGGAGAGAGAGAGGAGGAGGTGGGTAGTTAGGTGACTTAACAGAAGTTAGAAGAAGTATCATAGAAAGTGGAGGGTTTGAAAAGTTGGTTTTGATAAATTACTTGACAAACAACACTTTCATGGAAAATTCAATGAATTAGCCATGCCCTAGTTTTCAACATCCAATTATATACCCAAATTAGGAGATAAGAGTATCATTGGTTTTGAATGCTTAAACTTCTCTGTTTGTTCCACCCAATATCTAGGCAGATAATAAGATTTTGTGTGGTAAGTCAATGTGGCCAAAATGTTTGATCAGAAGACAAAAAAAAATTGTCTCCAATGATTTATAAAAACGAAAACTCCTTCCATGTCCTGTCAATTCAAATTGCCTAACTTATGGACCGAACACCCAAAACGTACTCTAATTAGCCATCACCATTTTTTTATCTGGAAAAAATCAGATTGCTTTGCCACTCTGGTTGAATAAAATCACATATATAAAGCCACAATTTAGTGTACGGATAATTACCTCGCAATCTGAGGTCTCGAGAAAGCCTTTAATTTCTGTGTTAGGCCAGTTTATACCCGGCATACACCGCTACTTTATGAGGTCACATGTTCGAATCTGATGAAGGCCACATATTTTCAAATCTTGTCTGGTTATTAACTTTAGGGCCCTGAAATTAGTCGATGTGCGCACAAGCTAATCTGTGCATCCGGTTATAAAAATATATATAGATGACTGTGTGTAAAGTGTGCTGGAGTTTGATTGTTCTGATATTTGTTTTTTTTCTTTGTGTATCGTAGCCAATGACCTTTAGACAACATTAGACATTAATACTGTTGTCGACTGACAATTGTCCTGAGCTGGCTTCGCGTAAGGATGTTTTTCAAAGGAAAGAAAAAACTATAAATAGCCAAAGCGTTTGGCCAAGTGAGTACGAGAAAGGAATAAGTGTTTGAATAATGTCGCATGTTTGACATGTTCGAATCCTACGGAGATTAAACATGAGATTGTAAGAAGGAGCAAACCCCTGAGCCGGACCTTAGTTTGATTTGATTTATCAGTTTATTTTCTTCTTAGTTTCCTACCCAACAACAAAAGAAAAGAAATCTAGCTAGCATGCTTCTTCTTCTTTTCCCTCAAAGATTTCATTTCCTTCTTTCTGAAAGTCCAAATTAATTGAAAACATAACATGATTGTGGGAATACCAGGATATTCTCTTACCCATACAGAAAAAGTGTATCAAATTCATGGATGTGGACTGAAATATAAAATATGGGATCGAAATCTTAACTACCAGCTTTTGTCCAACTTAAGTAAGGTTAAGTAGTATTTATTTACTTCCATATCCTGATGTATGTAAAAGCCAATAATTTGATAATTTGATGCGAGTGAAAGCCAAGTTGAACCAAGGTCTTGTAGCACGGAGGTTATTTTCTAGTTCTCCCATATGGGAGATCAGGGTTCGAGTCTCGGTAGAGGCATTTGGGGTTTAGAGCTATAGGTCCTCTAGACTCCCTTCAAGACTAACTTGCTAACTCCCCCACTAATCCCTCACTGACGTATATCGAATGACAAAAAAAAAAAGCCAAGTTGATAATTTCTTTTTCTTTTTTGGTAATGCAAGGTGTCTCAGACCAGCTTACGCGCACTTCGGACTAATCCCTACACTCCTCTCACAGCTCTTTACATCTTCATAGAAGGGAATCTAATTAAAAATTGACTTGATTCTCACACATGTTCACCTCTATTTTCAGCGGCGAAAATTTTCTATTTTAATGACTGAGAGCGTAGAATATCACCAAAAACCAGATTTGGTAATTTGAAGTACTTGAATCATCTTCGAACTTGGATTAAAGATTTATTTATTTATTTATTGATAACTAGATGTCCGGGCCAGCTTACGCACATCTCGACTAATTCCGGGGCCCTGGAGGTAACAACCGGGCATAACCCCCAGGCCCCGAGAGTTCCTGACAAGAGAAATCGAACCTGAGACCTTAGGTGGAAACAAACCTCTAAGTTTCAAGGCAAAACCACTTTTTCAACCCCGAGTAAAGATTTATTGGTGCTGCTTTTTCACAGGGATTGATAAAGAGAGCAGTCACAACATGGCACAAAGTGACATAATACCATACAAGATTGAAAAAGGACCAAGATAAGGTATATTATCCTTCTTTATGCCAATTGGAGGATAATATATGGGTACTGGGTCAATTGTTTACATTAGCCAAGATAAGTTCCCAAAGCACTACTATAGCTGTCCAATTGAGGATGACTTCAAGGGAAAATGACATCTCTCATAGCATGTGTAATTTTGTCACAAATCATTTTATGATTTGCTATAATGTCAAAAAATAACAGTATTATTACACCTAGTTAGTGTCATTGCGGCACAATTTCAAATTCAGACTCGTTTCATTTTTCGATCCAGATTTATTGGACTAGATGATGTGGCAAATTTGGCAAAGCCGAAGTTACAGCAAAATATTACACTAAAAATGACTTGGCCATTTTTTTCAGCAATTTTGGCTTACGAGTGGAGGACTACCTTGCTATATAGTTTTCCAAATTTTGGCTTTAACAACCTAAATGACTCATAGATGGACTTGCTCTCAGTGCCCAAACCATTTGGCAATTGGGGATATTAAAGCATGAGTGTGAGAGAGAGCACAAGCATAATTCATCTTTTTCATCCACAATATCATGTTCCAACAACTTCTCACAATACAAAAATATGTTAGAAAACATGTTTACTTTTGTGATGAAACCAAAATGTGACTAATAAAATTAGAACTTCAAAACCTGAAAATCAAAGCAAACATTATAGTGATCAAGGCGAGTGTAACACTTTGTACTTAAGACAGATTTCGCTTTGCATTGGACGCCTATCTCATAGCACTTATTGATCGGAATCCCCCCGAAGCAGCATAACAATTGGAGGGCCTGACAAACCATCTTATGTTTGTACTCTCTCATATGGAAAGACTCTTGACTCCATGAAAGTAAAAGAAAATTTACCAACTAATAAATGAAGGACATCATATATATAGACACTAACTGGTGACTCTATGAACAGTCACGAGGGAGGAGACGCACATTTGTTCACAAAAGACACATCCGTTCACGGTGAACATGTGTAAGTGAAAAGACGCGATTCCAAAGAAAGTCAATATACATTCACAACCAAAAGAAAATATTAAATCCTATAATATTTTCCAACAATCCCCACATGAATGAAATTGAGTGAAAATATCCTTTGTAGGATAGGTAGCTTGGCCTTGAACCTTTCCTTATGAAAGACTATCAGATTTACTAGCCAATCAATGCATGCGATGCCTTGAACTGCTCGACCGCTTGTGTAAATTAAAACAATAGAATTCACATAGAATACTTCCAACACAATCTGGTTCTCACGGTTGTGCCCATTTTGGCTTGGAACACCGGATAATTTCATGAGTGTTTTTTAAGAAATCAACCTTAAAATTCTCATAGAAGTAGCTCACTTCGCACTCACATAGGTGATTTATCTTATTAAGAGTGTTCTACCATACCCCACTTGGATTTCCCAAGGTTTAAGAATCATTAAAACCATAGCTTATCCTAAATTGCTGCATGCATCTCTCGTCGTTCTACCTGGTCCTCTATCCCTTTCAACTCTTTATGGCCACTATATGTCTTGGCACAGAATTAGACCACATAGCTTTGTCTATAAAATGAGCTGATCATACTCCATTGTTGACCTTTCTATACACGTGTATTAGAGGATGTCCAAAATATTGTTACCCCACACTTCTGTGATAATCTAGAACTTACCCATAGAAAATTAAAGTACGAGTCCTTCTAGATATCACCTCCCCCACAAGGAACATAAGCTAGTTGGTGATCTTCCTAGATTAAAAAAAAGGGAGTACAAAATCATGATCTATGCAATAGGCTTCGGTACAATCCCAAAAGCATCAATTTTTGGTAGAAAACCACATATCCAGGTGGGGTTATCTCAAACATAAAAAGCCTTGGAAGCATTAGAACAGCAGCTTTTGAAATGATCAACTTTTAACATCATTTTGGAGCACAAGAGCACTTTGTAGTACTAATCATGGGCTAAAGTACAATTATCTTTCTCCGCTAGTGGAGGGGTACCAACCTTTTCCATATGCTTCAAGCTCCCGCAATTGTTTGAACGAAAGTAGGGCTGTAAATGAACTGGATCGTTCGCGAACTATTCGAGACTCGGTTCGGTAAGAGCTCGTTTGAGTTCGATTCGTCTACTAAACGAACTGAACTTCAACCTCAATATTAGGCTCGTTTCATAAATGAGTCAAACCTGAACCTAAGTTGATTCGGCTCAGTTAGGCTCGCGAACCTGAGGTCAAAATATAATTAATACTTAATACTTTAGGGGTTTACCTATAAATAGTGTATAGTTGAGGGATTTAGTTCTCAATTTTTTTTTCTCGTATTGTTTTTCTTTTGATTTCTTGATTATTGTGGTAGATCTGTTTGTTTTCGTATGATTTCTTGATCATTGTGGTAGATCTACATGTAACATTACTTTGAAGCATGTCACTTTCCCTCTCAGTTTGTGTTCTAAATTACTAACGAGCCCTACCGAGCTGGATTCGAGCCTAAATTTGGCTCGGTTGGGCTCGTTTGAGTTTAACGAGCCCTATCGAGCCGAACCCGAGCTTTGAAATTTTTTCACAAGCCGAACTCGAGCTCACTTGTCTAGGCACGAACCGAACCCGAGCCTGACTCATACCTTACCTTATCTCCAGACACAACTGCATGTGAACCCCTATGTATCAAACGGTACCGGATACAATTGTGTCTGGAGTTGTGCTTTAAAGTTGTATGCATAGCATTGCTCTCGTTTGAAACTACTCCCCACATAACAAATAAAATCACCTGTATGCATGTATAATGCAAAAGAAATTACATTGATTAGCTCTCAGTCATTGGAAGAGCGGTCACATCAACGATGATTTTCTGGTTGTACAAGGTTGGAGAACGCCCAAAGTATCAGCGCTTCAGATTCATCTTTTGCAGTAATTTGGAACTGCAACTTGCTGGAGAGGGGCACAAACTAGCATGACCTTCGGTTTGTGGTGATTTCCTACAGTAAAGCTACCTGAGAAACAATAAGTTAATCAAATTTGAATCGTAGCTAAAAGTTAGACAATGATCAATTTAAAGAAATTACGTCTACGAATTGTTAACGGTAGAATGTAAAAGAGGAATGCACGGCACAAAAGTACTCCCTCCGTCTCATTTCAAAAAAGGAATCAAAGTCAAAAGTCCAGATTTCCACAATTACCCCACAATTGAACTTGAGTACTTACTTCAATTCAATACTTACGGGGTAAAATTGGAAGTTTCTCCCTACTTTTGTGTTCATTTTTAGAAGTAACCATTTTGGGACGGCCCGAAATGGAAATATGAGCAAACAAAATGGGACGGACGGAGTATTAAGTTAGATTCAAGACAAAAACATAGGAGTAAAAGACAAGAAGATGGCCACAGCAACAAGAGTGATTAATTATAAGTATACATTTAGGCCAATTGTCTTAATTCTTCAACACACAAAGCACACAGATGACCCAAGCTCGTACAAATAATGCTTTAATGGTAAACTTCCCTTTCAAAAGCCATTACCTAAAATTAACTCCAATGCTCCATAATTCGCATCACCAACTTTAATACAACAACTTCTTTACGACAATTGCTACAACTTAACCTCCACAAAAAATGGCCGAAAGCTGCCAGGTTAATTCCACTATATTTTTCTTAAAATAGTACATTGGGCTAATCAAAAAGCGCAAAATCAGGTAGAAACCGTCTTGAAAACAGCATTATCACAAATTGAATATGCATGCACAGTTGCACACTTCGAACTAGATTTGAAACATATGATACTTGGGAAATAAGAGGCATGTGAATTGTCAGTTTCTCCTGTCCAATCAGATGTGACGTGGTCAACTCTCAGAATAAATCAAACCTATGACGACTTGGCACACAGAAATGTAAGAACTTCAAATGTAAAACCAAAACGGCAGAGACTTACGGTAGCATGCATTCTAAGAACCACTCCAAGATCGAAACTTGCAAATTCCACGACGATCTTCAGCAAAAGAATCACGAATGGACTGAATCATTGAACACACAGCAGGAACATATGCAAGTTCTTCATTCCGCTCCTGCAAAAAGTTGAAATGCTAACTGCAATGCATCTCATTGAGAAGAGTAAAAGAGACAACCAAAGGAAGCCACATAATACCACTTCCGTGAGACGGCTCTCGATACCACCAGAGTTCACATCAGTAGGCATGAATATCTTTCTGTAAGCTATTCTCAGGCTCCTGATCTAGATCCTTATTAGAAGGAATTTATATTAAAAATTGCACAAGATGAGTCACATGAAATGATGCACTTGAACAAAAGTAACTTTCTGAAAGTTAGACAACAAACAGAAGGATTTTTACAGTAAGATCAGGAACTGCTCAGATCTAAAAGCCCAACTTCATTCAATACAACCATTAGAAAGTAATTTTAACTAAATCCAACCTCAGAATCCGAAAATCCACGCCGTCGAAGACCTTCCAAATTTAAACCACGGAGATCAGCCCTCTCTCCGGACACCATCATGTATTTTGGGACATCTTGTGAAACCTTGAAAAGCATATTGAAAAGTCACTTTAGATTCTCAGAGATGAAGTTTATTATCTCTGTTGTCTCGATCTCCATCTTGCATATTTTGAAATCATCAATTTGAGAACATCCACCGATATGAAGAAGTCATAATTGCAATTTAGGAGAAATTATTTAAGGCTAACTGGGGCTACACCGAGCTCAGTATGACTAGGTACAAGAGGCAAGTAGCAAGGATAGCAAGGGTACTCTTGCATCAACACTTTTAACAGTCCTACACTGTGAGGCACGGACACTTAAAACAAGTGGCGAGTCCATGTCCGACACGTGTCGGACACGAGTCAGATAGACTTTTTTTTTGGGTCCATAATTAGTAAATAAAAACTTATTTCCCACACATGTCTGACACTATTTATACGATGTATCCAGCACTTCTTTGGTGTCTATCATTAAGAAATAAATGTGATTGACGCTTCTTTGACACTTCCTACAGTGGGTTATCATAGATTGTGGTATTTGACATCTCACTATGATGTAAAGAGCTGGAACAACAGTAATTCTTATGACTAATCAGATTTACATTCGACCATTGATTTTAAGGATTTCTCGAGGATTCTTAGCCGCACCCATGTCTTATTTTTTAAGGAATTTCTTGAGTCCCACGTCAATTTAGATTCTTCATAGCTTATTGTATCTTATTTATTATCTACTTGGGAACATATTCTAATGGTGATGTACATCCATAACATATTTGGATATTTATAATTAAACGTAGCCCCTAAGTGTACGTGTCCTAAGTTTAAGAGAAATAACACATCCGCATGTCCATGTTGTGTTATGCCGTATCCATGTCCCGTGTATGTATTCGTACTTTTTACGTTGCACAGCCCAGCAGAGAAACATAATTACAGATGCTGCATGTGGCTTATAGTTGACTTTCTTTTAAAAGGAATGTATTGGACACTGACACACATGATGTTAGTACAGTACACAGGATGATATTTCAATGGGAACTGATCAAAATCAGAAAGAAAATTACCACGGAACCACCACCAATGAAAGAAAAAGAACCAATACGGCAAAACTGATGGACAACAGTGGCCCCTGCAGTATGAGCATAGTCCTACATTTGAAACAATTGCGTCAAGTTTTAATCGAAAATGCATCTGAGATTCAACTACCTGAATTGTTGCAACATACCTCCACCACCACATGGCCTGCTAGAAGAGTATTATTTGCCAAAATGTTGTTGTTTCCCACTTTGCAGTCATGGGCAATATGACACGACCCCATAACCAGATTGTTATCACCAATGACCTGATAGTAAAGACCCATTGACTTGTAAGAATTAGTCTAACCTGGACATTAAACAGAACTTTTTCTTAAGAATTGGAAAAAAAATGCAATTCTCCCATACAGTTTTCTCACTTGGCTTTGAAGATCGATGGATAGAGGTATGTTCCCTTATCTCGTTGTTGTCACCAATCTCTAGAAAACATTCATCCCCTGACTGACATCATGACAAAATAGGAGAGTGGTTGTCCACTTCAGAAATAAGACACATTCACATTGAATAAGAAGAATGAAGTGTGGAGAAAAAGAGTGATGATGTACTTCCATTTAGAGTTCGAACTTCACAAGAATTATCAAATCTTTTCTTTTTTTATCATTTCCTAATTCTGACTGGCTTTTGTAAACTTGCACTTACAATTAGCTGATAACTAGATAGTGGTGAAATAGATCCCAAGCAGAGCCAAACACCTGATCGATTGAGTTCTGCTCAACACAACGTTCATACTGCCTTTGCTTGGTTGAATCTAATTTCATTTTTTTAGTTCAAGCTCAGCTCTTGAAAACGGAGCTCCAACTCCAACCAACATTGGCTATACAGCAAAAATGATATTGTGATTGCTTATACGACTTTTCTGTTGGAGCAGTGAGTAATTGCCCCAACAATCAAATAAAGTACAATCTAACCTTGTACTTCATGTCTTGGCATTTAATACCAACCACACAATGATGCCCTATAACATTATTGCATCCAATGACTGTACGCCCAGGAAGATCATCTCCAACCACAGCACCACTGCCCAACAATTTAGCACAAACCAATAATTATATGATGTTTCTGTACATTACATAGACAAGGAAAAGTAACAGAATGTGAACTCACGTCATCAAAACACATTGATCCCCAAGTTCTGTATTTCCAAAAATATGACTTCCCGGATGGAGTTGGCAAGCATCCCCCAATTTTGCTGCAGATCCAACTGTACAAAAGGGGCCAATTGAAACACCCTACATAGTGAGGTGAAGTTACAAATCTCCACAGCGTCAAATGGAATTTTATATATCAAATTTTTCTAAGTATATAAAATTGGGAATAACAAAGTCGGGTAAAAAATAAATCAGGCAGCTACAGTTCTGGTTTTAGATTTTTCCGTTGGGGTTGATCATTTTAGGGCTGTTAAACGAACCAAGATACTTACATCCGGCTCGTTAAAAGCTTGTGAAGATGTTATTGTTCCATAAATAAACCAAGCTTGAACACATTTTTTAAGCTGACTAAGTTTTCGAACCAAGCTTAACAAAGCCACTGCCAGGCCAATATAAGCATATATGGACATATTAAGGAACACTAAATTGCTCGAGCTCAGACCCTGATAGAGATAGACTATGATTTGAAGACAAAAGAGACCAGTCCAAACTGCGAATCTTAGTTCCCTTCCTAATCAGGACTTCACAAAACAAAACCACTGCCACGACCCATGTCGCTCTCATGTGGACTGCGTGCTGCGCCCCTCTGGAAGGGTGAAGGGAAGACGAAAACTTCCACTTCCCTCCATTTATTTAGTCAATTAATGAACTTTTCTCCTGGGTCAATTAAAGCACATTTGAGAATGGCTAAACGGATAAACCCATAACTCATATGATAGTAACATACGCAAACCAAGCTCGAAAATATTTTTTTAAGCTCGTTAAGTTTGTGAATCAAGCTGGATCAACCTACTACTAGGCTTGACTCGGCTAATTTGCAGCCCCTACCCCTGTGTTTTCAACAAAAATACTACTCAACAAATCCAACATCTTCCCAGAGAGTTTGCCACAGCATTAACACAGTAAAAACAAAAACAATAAAAATACAAATCAAACGAAAGGAATAAAGGGAAAAATAATCTACTGCTATCGGTGAATGATGCTGCCTGACCTGGATTTGACACACGATCCACGCAGAAAAGCAAAGTGAGTAATTATACACTATACACACACTATTGCGTACATAATAAAATACGCAGTAAGGAAATCAGCAATTACCTGACCAATAACAGCACCTGGATGAACGACTGCAGCGGGATGAATAAAGCTAGGGCATTTTCCGAGTGTAGCACTGTCTCTGTTCTCCACCAAAATACCTGCACAATTCGCAATTCAGTTTCACTGCTAAGCAAGTTTAGGAGAGATGGAGTACGAATACTCGCATATAAGTCTACGAACATATCGATACATATACAGCGAGAGAGAGAGAGAGAGAGAGACGAGGAAGTGAGGTGGAGAAGTGTCTGAGAGGGAGTGTTCGGAGAGCAGAGAAGAGTGGTCTTCGAATGTGGAGAAGAGAAGACGACATTGGTTTCACGAAAATTGTCTCTGCACTCTGTGTCTCTGTCTACGACTCGATACAGGGGATTCCTAAAGGAAAGTCTACTATGGGTATTTGGGTACACTAGAATTGGTTTAGTAAAAATGTTAGATTTTATCAAATTTTTTTATGAAAGTATAAAATTAACGGCTTGATTTTATCAAATCTTCATAAAATTCATTGAAGAACAACCTACTCCTTAAAAAAAATATTCAGCTCATTCAATTTCTGTCCCCCAATTGGTGGCTAGCTCAAACGGTAAAGTTTTTTAATGCTCCACGCTGTACTTTGAGATTGAGTCTTATTCCCTCCTCCACGTATAATAGATTGAGATTTGAGAATGACGAATGAAAAAAAATAAATAAAATTTTCTGACCCAGCGAATTGATCGAAAATCGATAAGTCCTTATCAATATTTTAATGAGCTAATTTTTTACATTTTTAAAATGTTATTTTGAACAAATTGAATGACTCTAATTATTTGTGAGACTTATACATGGGTCCCACATACCAAATTATGTACCCATTATTTTTTACTCCCTCCGTCCCAATTTGCTGGACCCATTTGGAGAATCCAACTTATTAAGGAATGTGAAAATTTTATATTGCCTTTTCTATTTTGTCTCTAAGTCCAGTCTATATTACAGAGGCAATTTTTTGGGCCTAATTTTTTATATGAAACTCAAAACGTATACAATATAGATCTTGTTTGATAGATATCAATTAGTTTTATTATACAAAGTTTTTAAAATCATAAAAACCGTTGTATAATAAAAGATAATGGACAAGCCAATTAAGATGGGGAAAGTACTTTTTTAAGGGTAAAACTAAAAAGTGGCCCTGTTTTGATGGATATTTTTAGAAGTGAGACTTATATTTTGGGACATTCCAAAATAGAAAGAGGGTCCAGCAATTTGGGACAATAGAAATGTTAAAGAAAAAAAATGGCTTATTTTAAGTAGTGTATTTTTTTTATTTAGTTACACATCAGTGTAACAAAGAATATGGTACTCTTAGTTTAGAAAATTAAAATGATAGCATGTATATATTTACTTCTGTTACGCCTATTTTTGGCTTATTAGGACATTCACGGTGGGCTCTCTATATTTTGCAACTAAAATGACTCATAAAGTTGACACATAAGCAAAAGTGAAGTCCAGTTTTGTTTGATAAGGACTTGCTAGATTAGGAGTGTGAGAGCACTCCAATGAACTCTCTAAAATTGGCTCTTAGACTATGTCCTAAGATTATTTATGAACATAAAAGTGCAACTGGGTCCCCCATTCTCCCCTCCCTCTTCTCCTTCTCTCTTTCTTTTTCTTCTCCTCACTCCCAACTCCCTCCCTAAAGTTAGCTAATGTGTTAGGAGTCATGTTAACTAGCTACCCTTAGGGCATCTCTAGTGCACTACCTAAAAGAATACCCCAAAGTGCACTATCTAGCTAACTAAGAAAAACTCAAAAGATTAACTCTAGTGTACAAAAATTAACTACTTAAAATCCTAGGTGACACCCCTCACTCCCTAAAGTGCCCCAACTCACTACCTAAATTTGGGGATAGACTTAAGGAGAGAGAAAAAGGAGAGAGAGACACAGAGAGAGAGAGAGAAAGAAGGGATGAAGAAGGAAATTTTTGTGGGACTAAGGGCATTAAAGTGGATCCCACTCTAAAAGATAATGAACATATATAGGTAGCACATTAAAGTGCATTCTTCCTTAGAGCAAGCCCAACAAACTCCCTAAATTGGCTCGCATCCCTATTTTAGGGAGCCAAACCCCAAAGTTAGGCTCCAAGAGACTCCCTAAACCCCTCCCTAAAATACAAAAATGAATAGTACCTCCCTAAAATCCCCCCATTTAGGGAGGCACTATTCACTCCCTACCCATTTTTTTATTTTTTCTCTCTCTCCTCCCCCTCTTTAACAGACTGTTTTTCTTTTTCTTTTCTCTTTTTTTATTCTCTCTCTCTTGTCTCTCTCTCACTTTCCCCCATATATTATATTTTATTAAAAATAGGGAGGGTAATAGGGAGTGTTGTTGGAGTATTGATAGAAAAAATATCAAGTTATAATAGATATATGCACTGTACACTGCCTAATTTACCAATTCATTGTTGGGGTTGCTCTGATAAGCTTTCGAGACACAGCTATGCTGCAAAAAATGAATTCCGATCTCAATGTTTCATATGCATTATTTTTCTCACTCACATATGTTTTTCAAAAACGTATAAAACGATAACAGATGGACATGACTTTTGTGTGTTTGTTGGTATTGGTATTGACGACCTTTAAAAAGTGGTTTGATTATTAAACTGGGCCCAGCAAGGGCTACTTGGACGGGACTGTCCATTTACGAATATGGTTTAACCACATTTGTGGAGAGCAATTTTGTTCACCCTCTTACCAAAATGATGTCATTCTTATAAAAAATATATTGCAGAAGTAAACATGACATCACTTTGTGGTGAGACTCACACTAATTCAACCAATAGGAGGGAGAGTTTTGTTCACCTTCTTTTAAGGAGGGTGAGCAAAATTGCACTCACATTTGTGTTGCCACTAGCCCCAGTGTTTTTGGACTGTTGTGAGTTGTGCCTGATGCTAATAATGTAGAAGAGTATGACATGTTGAAGTTGTTCTGGCTGGTACGAGATGGTTCCATAATGCTTGTGTTTTGAAGAGGTAATTTTTCGTTTCTGTAGGTTTTTGTCAAAAAATAATTTGTGTTTCTCAAGGTGATGCCCTGAAATGAAACTTCTTGTAGTCTTTTGGATTGAGCTATATTTGCACCAAAGTGAGATTGTTTTACTTTAACTTTGTTATCAGTAACATGCATTGGATTTATGTTTTGAGTTTTTTTTTGGCTCTTTTAGGGTTCGTCTCTTAAAAGCTTAGTTTGTTTGACGTTATAGTTCTCAATGAATCCTAATTGATGGTGCAGGTGACAATCAGTCCTGAGGTTACGTCGAAGAAAGTATGTAGGGATATAATCAGTGAGCTAGTCACAGCGTACCGTGTGACTCACTTGGGCAAATGCTGGCCAGCTTATGATGGCAGGAAGAGTTTGTACACTGCAGGTTCACTGCCTTTCTCCTCACAAGACTTTGTGGTCAAGCTAGTTGACAAAGATCGTAAAGATAGGTAACTCCCTCCTTTTGATCTGGCGTTTGCTGGTATTGGTGGGATGATTAGGATGAACACAGGAGTTTCTCAGACTAATATTAAGTGCAGAATGTAGATATCTGGATAAGCTACTCGTATATGTAAATATATCGTGTGTTTTGTCTATTATCTGCATATCTATCTAATATCCAGATGAAGAGGAGTCATTGTTATGTATGTCAGGGAAGGGAATATCTGTAGTAGTGTAGTTTACTTACAGGGATTTCCACTCTTTCATACCTCACTTTATTCATTTTGTGCAAGTTTTGTAAGTTGTGCTAAAGAATGCTTGTTGAGATGATGAATTTTTCAACCACTTCAACTTTAATGTTATAAAATAATATCAACAATGTTTTTGCAAATCTTGTGCGATGATCCGTTTTGGTTCAGCGAAATCACCCTTGAGTTCAGTTTAGGTGAACTTAATTCTTGTCTGTTTCATTTCAGGAGAGAACGCAGGTTCGATGTGGCAATCAAGTTTGCTGCCAAAGCTGATCTGCATCACCTCCAGCAATTCCTCAGTGGTATGCAACCTGACGCGCCTCAAGAAACTCTACAAGTTCTTGATGTTGTCCTCCGATCAGCACCCTCCACTAAGTGAGTCTCTTAGACCTAGAACACTTAAAGTTTGCTTGTAGCTAATATAGTTTATATTTATGGTTATGTAAGTTAAAGGAGTATTATGGCTCCACTAAAGGCCTTGCATTGTTTTTTTCTTGCCACAGTTATGTTGTTGTCGGAAGGTCATTCTTCTCGCCCAGCTTGGGTGACACAGGCACTCTTGGTGATGGCTTACAGTATTGGAAAGGTTTTTATCAAAGCCTTCGGCCAACCCAGATGGGCCTTTCTCTTAATGTTGGTATGTGTACTTTTTGGCTAGTTTTCATTTGGCATCTTGAGCTTACTTTTGCTTGCTTCACTGGGATTCCGTTGCTTTCGTTACTAGTGAATCTGGTTCTCATGTTGCAGACATGTCAGCAAGAGCATTTTATGAACCAGTTATGGTTTCAAAATTTGTTGAAGGATACTGCAATATTAGAGATCTTAAGAAGCCTCTATCTGATCAAGATCGAATTAGGGTATGTTCTCTCATTCACTCTCTGGAAGATATACTGTTGTTCATTCTATAAACTGAAATGCCATAATAAATGTTAGAAACTTTGAAATGCAAGGTAGCGTAGCTTTTTCCCCAAAGCAAGGTTTTTAGGATTTTATACCGCTGCCTTTTGCGAAGTAAGAGAGTAGTGATTTCTTTACCGAGTCTCTTTTCCACCCTCAGTCATTAATTTCTTGAATTAGTTTTATTCATAAACCATTGCTGTGTTCTGCTCAATTGTTGCCTTGAAATTCTACGTTCCGTTGTTGCTGTGATCTGATCACCATGTCCTTCTAACCCTCTTTTTGCAATTTCCAGGTTAAAAAAGCTCTGAAAAATATCAGAGTAGAACTTTCCTATAGGGCTGGAAGGCAATTCAAAATATCTGGTGTATCGGCTCAACCACTGAGTCAACTAATGTGAGCATTTTATCTTCCAGTTGTTGAAAATATATCCCACAAGTTCTAACATTTAGATGATACACATCTCTTTCTGCAAGATTAGATTTTCATACTAATTATTTATTACTTCTAAAGTGTGAATTGAGCATTTCTTCAGGGACATTTTATTTGACTTTCGGAAATTTAAGTAAAATCTGTTGAGTTGGTATGCCTTGTGAGTCTTATAACAATGTAATCCTTTACATTTGACTTCAATCTTGTTACTCATGCCCTAGGTTTTTTGTTTTCAGTTTGATGTCTGCATGAGACATGCACAACCGATTTGTGTGAGCTCTAAGACTTAGGCTTGTTATTTGGGAATGCTTTAGGCTTTTCCTAGGTTCCTATTTACACTTTCATGTTCTGCACAAGGCATGCAACTGAGTTTTGTGGGGAGTCTTAGCATACTAAATGCTTTAGGCGCTGAGGTGCTTCTTAGAGTTCTAACTGGAAGTAGGTTTCTTGAGGCTGAGTGCTTTGGCAGTCGACAGTTACTGCTGTCAGGAAAAAAACACATAGCGAGTTGATGCAATTAAAGTTTTTTACCACCCCATCTAAACTGGAAATAAGAAACCGTGTATAAGTCTCACTGGTTTGCAAAGACCTCAAAAACATTGGCCATGGGATTGTTGAACGCTGACCATTGATACCCTTTAGCAAATCAGGATCAAAGGGGGAGGCAGTACACCAGAAGAAACCTTATAAAACATTCACGGCGCAAGGATAAATCACAATCATGCCTAGAAGGTAATTCACTTCAGCATAGCAAAGCACAATAATAGGGTCTGTTGAATTCGCTATGAAGGATAACCGCAAAAGCATCTGTATCTTCTCCATGGAAGAAGCGATGAGAGAAGCTCCCATCTAGAGAGTGAAGGTTGGGTAAGACATTGATTATCATTGAGTGGAGTGTTTTTATTTTGTTTTAGTTTGTATCAGATTGGATAAGAAAGAACACCATGGAAGCTGATGTTAAGAATTTATAGTGAGCGCCATCTCTTTAATGGATTTGATGAAGATCTCTTTTGTACTATGCTTGTTTCTGTCATGTATTTGATTTCATTTTCCCTGAGTTTAGCTTCTTCCCTATCACTTTACTCCTATTTCAATATAGGTTTTCTCACGATGAACTTGGTACGAAGACCTCAGTTGTTCAGTACTTTCAAGAAAAATACAAGATCAATCTTAGTTTTCCATCTTTGCCCGCACTTCAAGCTGGCAGTGACGCAATGCCTGTCTACCTTCCAATGGAGGTATTTCAGTCATTAGTCTAGCATCTTTTCCTTGAAGTCATCCTCAGAGTTTCATTAGTGACACCCTTTCCTATTGATTTATTCTCCTTCACAGCTTTGTAAGATTGCACAAGGACAAAGGTACGCCAAAAGGTTGAATGAGAAGCAGGTGACTGCTCTGTTAAGGGCAACTTGTCAACGTCCTCCAGACAGAGAACAAAGTATCAGCAAGGTATGACTTCTTTTCCAGTCGTCATTAGTTTTGATATTCAGAGTTAAGATTCATTTTCCATGAACACAGCATTCTCGTTCATTTGTTTGTTTTTAATCCCAAAACATGGGAGCAAGTATCCTCCTATTTTGGTCAATATCAGTTTTCCTGCTTGAGAGTTGAGACTCTTCCGTGCAGATGGTTGGGTATAACAATTACAACAATGACAATCTTGTAAATGAATTTGGGCTCCGAGTAAAAACTCAACTTGCATCGATTGATGCTCGTGTTCTTCCAGCTCCAATGGTAATTTTTTAACCTTCTAGTTTGCATTAGCCTAAATAGTAATTTCACCATCCATTTGCATTTTTACCACAACCTGCCCTTTGGCTGCTGCAGCTTCAGTACCTGGGTAAGCAAGAAGCTCCACAGGTGGGCTGTTGGAATATGATTGATAAGGTACAGTATTTGTTCAATGCCACTTTGGACAAGGTTTTTTGATTACTTTTTTTCCATTTAGATAAAGGTTTGTGTCTCGAGCGCTGGTTCTGGTGTTTATGATGCTTACAATTTTATTTCTTTGTCAGTTTGCACTTTGCACCACATCTTGTGTTAAAATTGAAGAGAATACAAAATAAGTTGGAAATTCCCCTCTTTCTGGTTCTTTTTATTGGATTTGTGCCCGATGCAAGTTAAGAATTGAAGGTCTTTGATCTTGCCAGGAGTCCGTTGAGTATTGTCATTTTCCTGAGACTGTTCTCACTTTGAGAGGGTAGAACATAAAAATATTATTGCATTATTTGCTGCTGGATGTTTTTTGAATTGCAGAAAATGTATAATGGTGGCAAGGTAGCATTTTGGACTTGCGTGAGCTTCTCACGGATGAGGCAAAATGAGGTCTATAATTTCTGTGAAGAGTTGGTCCGCATGTGCAGGAACAAAGGGATGGTATGGCCACGTCCTCCTTTATATATTGTGTTCGTTGTCAATTACAGTGTGCTTGGATTTGTAGAGGTTGACACTCTCTTTTTGGACTTTTTTTTACAAGGATTTCAATCCTACACCTTTAATTCCCATAGATTCAGCACATCCTGGAAGAATCGAGAAGGCTCTTGTTGATATTCATGCCCAGTCGAATGCACAACTATCGAATTTGGGGTACACTGGGAAACAACTTCAGTTGTTGATTATTATTTTGCCAGACATCAGTGGGTCCTATGGTATGTCACTGAAGCTAGATTTAGGATTTTGGCAAGAATGTTGACTTGATGGGGTTTTACTTATTACAGGAACGATTAAGCGGGTGTGTGAAACTGAGTTGGGAATCGTCTCCCAGTGTAGCCAGCCCAGACAGGCAATGAAGTGCAGTAAGCAGTATCTTGAAAATCTCTCCCTGAAAATTAATGTGAAGGTGTGTTTTACTATTTTTCCTTATGCTCTCCCAAATTGATTTCCTTATTTGGTGGTTTGACATGTAGTTATTCTCCTTATGTTGTTCGTAACATTCTTATTAGGCTGGGGGAAGGAACACGGTGTTATTAGATGCCATTGATAAGAAAATCCACTTAGTGACTGATCGTCCCACTATAATATTTGGTGCTGATGTGACTCATCCTCAACCAGGGGAAGACTCCAGCCCTTCAATAGCTGCAGTAAGTTGTGAGGATCTTCTGTTGATTTGCTTACTTATAGATTTGTCTTTTTACTTTTTCTAAGAAAGAATTCGTTACAGGTGGTGGCATCAATGGACTGGCCTGAGGTAACCAAATACAGAGGATTAGTCTCTGCACAGGCTCACAGGGAGGAAATTATTTGCGATCTATATAAAGTTACTGAGGATCCTAAAAAAGGCAGAGTTCATGGTGGAATGATCCGGTAAATCCTGACTTTTTCCTAGGATTTGTTATATTTTAATTGCTGAGTGGACATTCAATTGCTATTTTTTGCAGGGACCAGTTAATTGCTTTTAGGAGAGCAACGGGGCATAAACCTGATCGAATAATCTTTTACAGGTCAATACTTGCTTTGATTTTGCAAGTTACTACTCTCTTTTTTTAATCACAGTCACTGCTCTTGTATGCACCATTTTTTATGGTTGTGCTTGAATTGCAGGGATGGAGTTAGTGAAGGACAGTTCAGTCAAGTACTGCTAAGAGAGGTTGATGCCATTAGAAAGGTACACATTCCTCCCAAGTTCCCCATCCTCTCCCGTGACCTTAAACAGGAGGAAATGGTTTAGACGACTTCACAGATTTCAAAACATGTCTGTCTTGGAAGAATCTAAAGCTTTCCTTGTTTTCTGGTATTTATTGTTCTGAAATAGTTTTTAGGCTGACTAATGTGCATCTTGGAATACTTACATGTTTTGCGGAAAATGTTTTGTACTGCGAAAAGTTACATATAATGATGAAGCTTACATCCGTTCTTTTCGGGACATACATAGGGAGAAGACGATCATTCCACTCCCTAGTGTGGCACGCTGACCCAACCTAGACATAGAAGTTGAAAATTACACTTCCCTAGTATCAAGGCAGGGACATACACAAAGTGTACTTGCCCTAGCTCAGTAGTAAGCACTTTCTGATTAATTGTTCCGTCACATTGTCATCGAATCTGGAGTTTCCTTGGACAGTCGGGTTTCTATCTGTATTCTTTTATAACTGTATCTTTTGCCAGGCTTGTGTGTCCTTGGAGGAGAACTATCTACCACGAATTACCTTTGTGGTGGTGCAGAAGAGACACCATACCCGCCTTTTTCCTGCAAGACATGGAGACCGAAATTCAACAGATAGGAGTGGCAATATTTTACCAGGTTTTTGTGTCTTTGGTTCTAATATTGATTTTTTTATTCTCATATGTTTATTGGAGAGACGTCACCTGTTTCCATTTTTTTGATAATCAGGTACTGTTGTGGACACAAACATTTGCCACCCTACAGAATTTGACTTCTACCTTTGCAGCCATGCGGGTATTCAGGTATGCAGAATTTTAATTTTTTCAGTTGATGCTAATTTGCCACTATTTTGGTAAACTAGAATATATTTTCTTAAAAAGGAGTAATTGTTGGTTTTGTTTGCTTTGTAAAAACAGGGAACCAGTCGACCTACGCATTACCATGTGCTATATGATGAGAACAATTTTCCTGCAGATACCTTGCAGATGCTCACAAACAACTTGTGTTACACGTACCTATTGCACTCTTGATTTTTCTCATTGGAATTACCTCACCTTTCGTTCTTATTTTGTTTTCTATTTTCCTTCTTATCAAAAAGCGTTTGTCCTCATTCCAGGTATGCAAGGTGTACCCGTTCCGTATCCATAGGTTTGTGGCTAATCTTCTTTGAGTTATTAATGTAATGTTGATTGAAATAAGCATCTCCTGTTGTGTTGTAACTTATGGAATGCTGATTGCACAATTTTTGTAGTTCCTCCGGCTTACTATGCTCATTTGGCGGCATTTCGTGCACGCTATTATATCGAGGGTCAAATGTTGGAAAGTGGATCTAGTAGTGGAGAACGGGCCACAGCAGAGGGGATTGCAGAGGTTCGACCACTTCCCCAAATCAAAGACAATGTTAAAGATGTCATGTTCTACTGCTGAGTAGCAAGATAACTCTGTGTTTATTTGGTGGCACTTTTTGGGATTTTTGGAAACTTATCTGGTTTTGATGGATGCAAGAAATGTGGTAAAGTATTAGTACTGTTCACTTTTTTGACGGGATGAATTGCTAATTACTTTTTTGACTTTAAATCAATACTCGATGGAGAGTTGATTTCCGTTTTCCTAGAAATGTGTTCTCTTGTCACTTTTACAGTTTATGTATCAGGCTAATAATCCATGGAAGGTTTGGATTTGACCTCTTTAGAAAATGCATGGAAAGGAGAATTACTGCTCTACTTCTGTGTTAAGGTTTAATTAATAGATTGCTTAACTGGTGTAGGTGTTCTGATGTGCTATTACTATTTTGTAGCATGGTTTGCGGTATTATCTTTGTGTGCATTGTCCGTGGATGTCGTGCCTTTTTTTTTTTTTACGTTGGATTTGTGTTAATCGTTCTCAGTTTACAAGGAATAAGTTCATATAATTCTTGTCAATGAGTTTGACACTAGTTTTTTTGCCATTGCCTTATTTGCTTGCTTTGCCCATCCTAATTGGAGTATAATATGGGGGAAAAGGGAAGATAACAAACTGAACAAACTACATTTTAATCCCCTTCTTGAGGCAATTAAATATCCATCCGCTCTTTGGATACCGCTTAGATTTTCATCCACCATATTTTATGGACTTATGTTTGCATCCTCCTGTAGTGTGTGATTTACCATTGTTGCCCTTTCTTACATATATATATATAAACGGAAAATATATGGATGACGAACATATAGATTTTAGGATATCACATAAGTTTTGAATTCAATGTCAGTTACCTTTGTTTAGTCTTGTTTCCCCAAACTAAGGAATTTTTTGAAATTTGTTTCCTTCTTGAAATTCCTTAATTTTTTAATCTACAAAGAAGTATCTATATTGAATTTAAAAAAAAAACGTGATTTGAGGATGGAGGAAAGCAACTGACATTGGTGATGAAATTTAAAAATTGTTTCCTTCTTGTAATTAGGGATGTAATTTCAAAATTAGAGATGATCTTTTCTGGATGTTTAGGCATGTTTGAAAAAGTGGAGGGATGCAAAGAGGTGGACTTAGTAGTTACCCCATCTTTCGGATTTTAATGGGAATGTGGGGGGACTTATCTTGACTTTTATATAAGAATTTATATCCTACAATCACAAGGCACAGTAAATCCTCTCTTATTCATCCCAATCTTATTCATCTTGTCGTCACATTAAAAGGAAAACAAACACATGGTAAAAAACAAACTCATTATAATGAACATGGTAAAATTAAAAGACTTGCATAATTGAATCGAACAAATAAATTTTCAAAAAATTATCTTAATGTTTATGGTAAATTGACTCAACTGTTAGCTTTGTTAGAGCATCCCTAATGGTATAATCAAAACATCTAAATAACCAAAGTTAACAATGTTTGTCCCAAAATTGGCTCATATTGGCATAATCAAAGTTAACAACCTTTTAGTCAATAACCAAATTTTGGCATTTGGATAATCAAAAGTAACAACCTTTTCTCAATAACCAAAACTCAATAACCAAAATTTGGGGACCACACGTTATTTATGAGTCTTTTTTGATAGAATGAATTCAAAAGTAATAACATTCTCTCTCCATTTTTCAAATACTTACTTCAAAACTCAATTTTTTTCACTTTCAATTTTTAATCTTTACCAAAAGATGTTCAAGATTGGTCACATTTTAAAGATATTGTGAATATCTTTTTTATGATACTAATATTATAAAAAGTTTATGTACAAATTTCAAGTTGTGCCCATTTTATGAATAAAATAGAGTGGGTAGTACTTTTTTTTATTATGGACACAAAATACCATTGTGACACTCCACATTGTTAACTTTATAGATGTCTTGTATGGATAATCAAAGTCTGATGTGACAACTTTTGATTATCCAGTTTTGATTATACCATTAGTGATGCTCTTAGATCATGGTGAAAACATATATATGGACCTCTACCAATTGTCTTGGTTATGACAAAAAAAAAATAATGGCAAAAAATTATTGTACTGTTTAAGTGGTTATGGCAAAAAAAATTATGATAAAAAATTGCCGGATACCACAAAAATCATGGTAAAAATATTTGTCATGACATATACCATTATAATTGTTTAGGGTTTATGATTTAGGGTTTACGGTTTATGATTTAGGGTTTAGAGTTTAAACATGAGACACGATGGTAAAATTTAACCACATCTACAACACCTATAGTGTATAGGGCTTGTTATATCGAATCATGGGAAAAAATTCAAACACATGTTACAGTGGTCATGGTAAAAAAAATCATAAATCTATTACCCAGATTGGTAACATGGTTAATTTAGAAATCCCGTGATAAATTTTTTTGCAACATTTGGGCTTCCTGTTTTTACCATGTACTTTTCAATTATTATGATAAAAAAAATCTTTAGTTTCTTTGGTTTTGGGGAGTGAAGACTACATTAATAAAGCATTTCAAAAGAAAAGACAGGAAAGTATTTTCTACACGATATTTGCAATCTTGCACCCTATGTAAAAGACAGGAAGCACAAGTTTACGTCATCGGATGAAGTCTTGTATAGTCATAAGCATAAGTTTGTTTGCACATAAAACATACATTACTTGACTAGAAATAGATCTGACCAACACACTTAAGTTGATTGTCCTCCCTCAATGTTTTATCAAGTGCAACTTATTAGTTTGAGCAACTAATTGTCTAAGAGGTTTTTTCCCTATTTACTTTACAAATTTAGAAGTGATTTGTTTGCCTGTCAGTTGTATTTAGGGGGCAAGTAGGTTGCGAGTGACACATGTAAATGTATGTATGCAATAATCAAGTAGTGTCATGATAGAAGTCCCTCAACTTTAGTGTGAACTCTGCTTCTTAGACACCACCAGGAAGGTTTCAAATAATGCTAGAATTGTTGGCCGAATTCGCACATGAGATTTACCAGAGAGAACAAATTTCCCCCTTGGTTGTTTGGTACGGGGGACTGACAACCTTGCTCCAAATACCTAAACCACAAAAACAAAGCATTATACTTCGAAGTAACTATATAAACGGAGTTAGTAAGGATAAATTAGGGGGCGGGTACGTAAACATTTACGAGCCTATCAATTACCATTGAGCGGGAAGGGGGGAAAAGGCAAAAAAGATATTTGACATCTGTATGAACTCGCATTTCAACAGTCGCAGCAGAATCATTGCGTGTAGAGAGGTGAACAGCCATACGATACGAGGCGTATGTCAAACACTCTCTCTCTCTTTCTCTCTCTCCCCTACAGAATCCTAACCTAAAACTTCTGCTTTGTCCTTTTTCCCCCCCTTTTTTTAACGGCCTCTTTGTCCTGAATCGCCACAAAACCCTCCCTAAACAGTAAGCAACTAAACTCTTCAAGGTTTCAAGACATTAACTACATCTGTTTAGGGATTCCTGACATTACATCTTTCCTTAGGAGATGCATGCATATTCGGAATTCCAGTCTGCAATAAGATCAAATATATTTTATCACCATCCTAAGAAAAAAAGCTGCATACCAGATCCATAAATCCCACATACCAGATTCATTCTAGGCAAGGTCAAAACTCCAAATCACAACGCCGCTTCGAAACCTACAGAATTCACCTCACTTTCTTGGTATATCCTGGCTATGTATCATTAGTACTGTTCTTTTAATTCAACTTCTTTTTTCTAGACTAGTACACATTTTCACCCACATCCTTTCCGATTCTGACCATGCCATCTGTATAATCACAACATCTTTTCACTTCTACTTTGAAGATCAATGCTTCCACAAATTATCTTCGAAATTTAAATGTAATCGACACTTGACAGAGCAATGAAAAAAGGAAGAGTTTGGACTGCAGCGATGGGTAAGAACAACAAATTCACTTTAACTAAACGAGGAGAACAAATTCTATAGCTGAATGGACAACATAAATGTTCTATGGCCAACAACTTACAGCACCCAATAAACAATCCTAGTACATCAACACCACCATTTGTAGAGATCACCTACAAGGGGATAATAGCAATCATAACCAAATTCACAAGTAATTAAAGAGTTGAAAAAGATCCCATATCGAAATATTACGCGGAGTCAAGTCCAACCACAAACAGATAAGCAATCTCTTTTTGCACAAGAGACACAAAATACAGAGTAATGACACAATGAATTGAACATTAGAAAGACTGAATAGCAAATATGGGAACTACAATTCCGTCTATTTGACGGTAAAACAATCTATCAACAGTACACCACAAAAATAACTATACAAAGCCCAGTCATTAGGTACTATCTTGGCCCTGAGACTTGCTGCGATGACATATAAGAAAAGTTAGGAGGCAAGGTACTCCTTGAACTAGTAAGAGAAGCATTGAATTGTGGAAATACAAATTCATCTTGCCCATTATACTCTTCTGCCGTAGAAGCCTCAGCAAATCGACGCCCATAAAATCGCAAAAAATTCAAAGATTCTAGCCTTGGCTGACCTGAAGGGATCTCACCTTCCAACATGCTAACAACACTAACCATATTTGGCCTAAGCGTTGGGTCCTCGTGTGCACAACATAAAGCCACACGCACCAACTTCTCCACATCTTCACTCGTGACTCTCCCATTGAGCCTGGGGTCCGCAAGTTCCAAGTACTTTCCTTGCTCATGCATCTCTAAGGCAAACATGGGGAAATAAACGAGTCCTTGTCCTGAAGAAGATGATGAGTACCCACCACCACCACCACTACTTTCATCATCCATACTTTCGCTTCGCGTTCGTAAAGAGCAGTTTTTTCTCCCACTCACAATTTCAAGCAGTACCATTCCAAAACTGTAGACATCAGTCCTGTCAGAGATTGCAGAGCTGGTTAGCCATTCAGGAGCAAGATATCCACGAGTTCCTCTCATTGTTGTGAATAAATCAGACTGTTCGGAGCTCAGAAGTTTAGACAGCCCGAAATCGGAGATTTTGGCCTGGAAATGGTCGTGAAGGAGTATGTTCTCAGGCTTGACATCACAATGGATGATCTTCTGCTGGCACCCACTGTGCAAATAAGCAAGTCCACGTGCCGTTCCAAGTGCTATGTCAACCCTTTCTTGCCATTCTAAGACTGGTCCATTCCCAAAGAGGGTACGGTCTAAGGACCCACGGTTCATATATTCATAAACCAAAAGTCTCTCTCTCCCCTGAGCACAAAACCCTCTCAACTTTACCAAATTGACGTGGTGAATATTTCCGATAATGGTTATCTCAGTGCAAAAATCCTTCATCCCTTGAATACCAAAATTAGTGATCTTTTTCACTGCCACATGTGATTTATCGGGGAGTATACCCTTGTATACTGCACCAAACCCACCTGACCCAATCATAGTCTTGAAGTTATCAGTAGCCGCCTCAAGCTCTGCATACCCAAATCTTACAGGTAATCCTGGGATGGAGAAGGCATCCAAGTCCTCCTCCGACGAAGGAACGGTCTGACTGTTGAGATGTAACTTTCCAGTGTTAGAGCGTGTAGATCTTCTCCACAAGAAGAATCCCAGAGTAGCTAGAAGGAAGAACCCAATAAAAGGCAAGAGCACTAGAGCAACTATGGGAAACCCAAGTGCTTGACCATTATTAGGTGCAAAATTAGCAGGCGAAGGCCCAACTATTACTTTAATGAAACCTAAACGGTCATCATTGCTACTGGCGCTCGACATAACTGATCCCAACTGGTTTTGAAGGACATAACATGAGTCCGATGAGTTATCATAGAAAATTCCCAAGCAAGAACAGTCCTGTGAGCATAGATCTTCACAGACAGACAAGTTTACCCCGTACTTGACAGGACTGGTGAAATCATTAGCAAAATAGTCAATACCATAGCCAAGGCTCAAATATGTAACTGACAAGGAGTTACCTGTACTGTTATTATTACTTGAATTACAAGAATTTGACAAGGAATAAGAACCATCACTTGGTACACAATCAGGAAGATTCTGGCTCTGTGAACTAGAACGGAAGTTCAATGGGCATGAGCATACGGGATTACTAGATGCAGCACCGTCAGTACACAAACCAAGCGTTCCGCATATGACTGGGGTTTGGCATTTATCATCCGGCCCCGCAAATACCTGCTTCAAGTCAGTACCAGAAAGGCTACTGACACTGAACTGGCCGGAATAATCCAAGTGGGCAATCCCAAAATCAGACAGAGATAAGTTCACCTCAATTACGACAACAGCACCATTATTACCAAACAAATAAAGACCCGTTTGGTTCATCGCCATATACTCCACCGGGTAAGTCGAGGTCTGGTAAGCCGCAGTATCCATCGATAGTTTCCAGTAAGTCAAATTCTGCCACTGCAGTAAAGCATCAGAGGCAGTTAATGAAAGCCAGTAACTGCCAACTGACAAGTCACTACTTGATTTGGCGCTGGACAGAGATACCCCTACAGGCAATTTCTGCCCAATCACGATTGTATCTGTTGGATAACGAAAACTCTCCCAAAGAGTAGCATTAGATTGGTTGAGCAACACGAGATTCCCAGTCTCGGTTAACTGTAGTGCAGAAACCGAAGAGTTGAACGAAGGAGTTGACCATTTAGGACTCCCGTCTTGATCTGTGATTACAATACCAGTGACAGAAAGATTCATGGCTCCTTCATTCGAAACAGGAGCATTGCGATTAGCAGACCAGGTGATGGTATTGGAAGCCATGTGAACGATGCACAAATAGAAGTTGGTTTCTTGACCGACGGGATTTATCATAGCTGCTTTGAACGTTGCATTAACAGATGTTAAGAAGCCGACAGAACCATCAATGAAATGGATACCTTTAGAAGTGAAATTTGGATATACAAAACCTGAAGAAGGATGGGAACAAGAAACAAGAGCACAAGATAAGAAGATTGTGAAGAAGAATGGATGAAAGGAACCCATATCAGGTGAGACGGAAGGAAGGACAAGGCAGTGCTTGCTGGGGATGGAAATGGTCTACATTTTCTTTTCTCCACTCTAAATCCCCATTCCGTTGACTATGGAATCTGTCTCTCTCTCTCTCTCTCTCTCTCTCTCTCTCATGTCTCTATCTCTACCCGGTAACACGGAGGAGTTGACAATGAGTTGGACAGGAAGTATTTAATTGGGGATGCCATCAACTGGAGTTTTGTAGTTTAATACGTTTGAATTCAGGGCCGGTATGACTTGGGGATGTATTTATCTAATCGAATATAATTGCCTCAGCTACTCCTACATCATGTCGAATAAGAAACTACTATTTCTTGTTCCTGAAGTTATTAAATATTCATTCACACAACCACTATCATCAATGAGAGAGTGAGAGAGACGATCGATCGACAAGGTGTTTTAAAAAACACAAAACTAACTTGTGAGGACTACGAGATTGCAATTACCCCGCCCGAAACAACAGGGTCGTGACATGTGAATTCCTCATAATATAGGGTCCTGTTGTCAAGGGCACCCTATACTTGGGTCTTTTATGTTTTAACCTTATCTTTCTGCGAGGTATAACTCTCGCGGTGAGGTTTTATCCGATGCATTGACTTAAGTCAGCATCTGATGTGTCCATAACAGACTGATTTTCCATGCGGCGAGCTCTGATAGGCTAGCCAACCGTAGAAATAGATTTATGCGCTGACCTCACCTACATATAATAAGGGTACGCTCAAGGATGGAGCCAGAGAGGACAAGTGGTAGCAGCCGCCACCATAAAATTTTCAAAAAATACAATTATTACGTAGAAAATAACAACTTATCCCTAAATTATATAGTTTTCGCCACCACTAAATTTTATAAGTATATATTTTTACCACCACAATAGTAATCGCCAATGTTCCAGTTTGGGTCCTTTCTCAATCAGTAGCGAGTCTAGCAACCATGTTCCTTTGTCCAGGGTTTTGAAATAGCCATCAGGTGCCCACGCCTAATAACTAAATAATGGCGGCTTCTTACGATCATCGAAATGAAGTAAAAAACCCAAACAAACATGTCACGATCGCACTACCTACTTATTCGCCTGAGAAAAATACTGTACTACTTACCTCTGATGAGTTGGAGTATAATCCTCCAACAGATCTGGCCGAGATTGAACACGACAACCCAATGATTATCTATGCGGGCGCTTCTTTACAATTTCACCTCAGATTCTTCCCTTCTGTTCTCAAACTTGCTTTGTCTAGTCTTTCTTTGTGAATGAAATTGGTTGGTATTTTTTCTAAGATTTGTAACCCGTTAATTTACCAAACAAATTTATAACGTATCTAGTCCCACGCTGTCTTTTCTTTCTTTCTTTTTTGTACCTATACCAAAAAAAAAGTTTATACCCTATGAAAATGCCTAAAACTTTAAGGTATTCTATAAAAGTGCCTAAAACCCGAAGGTACGCTATGAAAGTGTCTAAAACCCTAGGGTACCTTATAAAAATGTCTAAACCACTAAAACCCTATAATAGGAAAGTGCACCCTAAACCCTAGGGTACCCTATGAAAGTGTCTAAACCACTAAAACCCTGTAATAGGAAAGTGCATCCTAAAACATAAAACCTAGGGTACCCTTTGAAAGTGCCTAAATTCTAAAAAAAAAATTCATAAACCTTAGACCTTGTAAAACTTTAGCATGGACTAAATAGCCCAATAAGTCTCACTTCTGGACCCTAGAACAATTAACCGTTTTTCTTATGGTTAAGACTTGTTAGAGTATCTCCGCCCTTACTCAATTTTTAATTCTGAATTTCATATAAATTTGAATAAAAACTTCATTTGGTATTATGTACAAAGTACAAACTCAAATCCAAGAACAAATTCGAGTAAAATATTTATTAATGGCAAAACTTCCTCATAATTTGAGCAAGGATTTGAGTCTAATTTAATTTGAATAAAAACTCAATATAGGTATGAGTAAGGAATGTAGGAGCCTTTTTAGATTTTTTACTCCAATTTTGAGTTTTAATCAATAGAAATGTAAGGATTGGAGATGTCGTTGGACAGGCAAGGAATCCGCACATATGCACTAAATTCGGATTAATTCGACAAACTAATTTTACCGTCCATTAAATAGACCCCCGATTATAATCAAACAAATACTATGGACTAGCCCGGTGGTGGTACTATTTTTTTTTTAGCATTAGTGGCAACTTCTCGACAAATTATCTCCATCTCCATCTCCATCTCCATCTCCATCTCCATCTCCAAATGAAGGGGAAAATAGACCAATGATATACTCGCTCCTAAGTACTATAACAAGTCCAAGTACTACAAAACCAACTCTAAATAAAGAGAAAAAGTCTTCATGAATGAATGATGACCCTCTCAGTAAGGTGCAAGAACTTTGGTCAACTAAGCGCGTCTAAGAGCGTCTTAACCCAATAAGTCACATCTCCCCTCAATAAGTCACATCTATCCTCTATTTTGGAGGTGGATTGAAGATACTCTAAGAGCGTCTTAACCCAATAATCTCCTTTCCTCCATTTTGGAGAATCAATATATAATTTTATATCTAAAAAGTGAATTTGAAGGATTTTACTCTTCATGTGAGTTCCAACCCAATAATCTCTATTCCTCCATTCTCAAACATATTGGTTGAATCATTGGAGGGTGAGGACAAAAAGAAGACATGAGAGCAATTTGAAAATGATGAATAGTGAAGGTTTTCCTCCAAAGTGGAGGGAGGAGGCAAAAATGAAGTTATGGAGGGTGGGTTGAAGATGCCTTAAGAGGTTACGAATTTAACATATAACATAGAGAAAACATGGTTTCCTTTTGAGTAGTAGGCCGTTTGGCATTCTATTATTTAACCATATTCTTGCCGAGTTTCTCATTTTTAGCACAAATTGCTAAAAGTCAAATTTCCATAAAAGAGTAAAAGCCAACTTATTTTTCATTAGCTGAAAGCTAAGTTGCTAAAAGTTAATTTATTTTTTATAAAAGTGCTAAAAGCTAGTTTTATAAAAGTGCTAAAAGCTAAGTTGTTAAAAGCCAATTTATTTTCTATGAAAATGCTAAAAGCTAAGTTGCTAAAAACCAATTTTCTATAAAAGTGCTAAAAGCAAATGGGAGTTGGGGTGCTAAATATTTTGCATTTAGCAAATGAGAAACAAACTTGGGGTCCTCGTAGTGACCCAAATCACTACACCCCGTAGTGACCTCAATTGTAGGCCATTTGAAACTTAACTAGGGATCGTAACCATTCATTTTTTCAGGAATTTTGAGCACATTATGGATACAAAAAATTATGATCATCGGATATTGGTAGACACACAATTAATACAAATTTATATTACAATTTATTCTCTAAATGATATTGGCCATCCATTTTCGTAATATAAATGGTATTCGACCATATGGCTACCAAAATCTAGTTAATTTTATTTTTTACATTAATGATCTACTCAACATTCCCGATAAATTGAACGGTTCTGATCCCAAATACAGATTATATATGACCCACAATTGAGGTCGCTATAAGGGTACATGGTCGGAGCCATGAAGGGACAAGACGGGTCACTTGACCCCTCTTACTTTAATTTTTCACAAGGATTTTTCATACAATTTGGAGCTAAATTTTACAATTTTGATCCCTCGAAAAATTTCATAAATTACCCCCCAACTTGCTTAAAATGCATAGACATCTCACATCTTGTGGACGGTGCCACTTTTTGTTGTTGAAAAAGGGCGGTTTTGGAAAAAGTGGTTTTGAAAAGAAAAAAGAAATTTAGAGTCACCACCTGGATTTATTTTGAAAAGATTTGGTACCCGAGAAACCATTTAAAATGATTTGAAAAGTAATGACTCTCGTGCCGCTTGGTTTTGGAAAAAGGATTTGGTCTACGAAAATAGAGATTTTTGGATTCGGGAGCCAAGTTACGAGTGGGGAAGATTTTGTTTTAAAAAGCACCCCGCTTGCCCGAGAAATAGTCGGTCTCTACTAAATATTTGTGGGATTTTCGGAAAAACTCTTTATTGCAAAACTTTAATCACGTAATAAATGAACAAATAATAAAAGGAACTAAATAGGATAATTCAGGAAACAAAGCACAACAAGGAAAACAGAGCATGAAAATCTTGGTTTAGCCACTTGTGCTGTGCAGTACTCTTGGTTGTGCCGTGCGGCACTAGTTAAGCCATGGCGATTTTGAAAAATCCTGGTTTTCAACAGAAATGAAATTGTATTTTGCTTATGACATAAACCTCTGTTTATTTGATCAATTTAAAAAACAAAAGCCTATCCATTAGGCGATTGAAATGTACCTCCCGAGCAAGCAAATGCCATGAAATACATTGGATTGTACTCACGTCATTGCTTCAGAGATTGAACAACCGTAAGGGCTGTTCTTGTTTTTGTTGGAAACCTTAGGCTTACTGTTTGGTCTTTTTATTTCTTAACAACATAAAATTATTGTGTGTGAGTGTGCCAGAGAAAGCTTGTAAGTCTTCTCTCTCAGATTAACTTTGGAAAACCAAATCTAATCAGACGATTGTGTTTGAATGGTTCAATGACCTCAATTAAGAGGATTTTTCTTTCAAAGTGAAGAAATATAAACCAATTTAATTAGGAAATTGAAGAGTAATAAAGAAATAAGATGCTTTAATTTAGAAATTAGAAGTAAACTTACTTCGAAATCTTCTTCAACTTCAAATAGAACGATAACAAGAACTTCGAACACTAAATGGTTACAAATACTACTTTCATCTACTCCTAAACTACATCGAACAAAGTCGAATTCCTAAAACTACAATTCTAACTGCCTAAGAACAAACCAAGCATCATTTTTGCTGTTTGTTGAAGATTTATTCGGGGTTTCTTCACTCTTCAATCTCTTATATTTATAGACCTTGCTTGCAGTTTGAATTTCTCGCTTTGGTTGTTTGGCTTCGAACTCCATCATTTGACTTCAAAATGTTGTTCTTTCCCTCCAAAAGAATTTGAATATAATCCTGAAAAGGTTTGTTATTGAAATCACATTTTGCACATGGCCAAATTAAAATATAATTAATCCCCACGATCTACTCAATGCATGATTAAACCTAACCGCTAATCGCCTTCTTTATACACGTGCAAAAAGATAGCATCTATGCTTTCAGCAGTTAATAAAGTGGCTTCAAAGTTCTCCAACTTATGTTCTTTAAGTATTCTCTGGCTATAACTGTCAATAACTACTTCTTAATTAAAGAACAAAGCGACACCGTATTGGCCTATTTATAAATAATATGATTTAGTGTTTCTCATTCATAATAAACTACCAACATTTGGTATTTTTTACCACGTGTCCATTGATTATTGGATATGATAATTTTGCATGTAAACACTTACTAAGTCCAGGGGAGGTATGAGTACCACCCTAAACTTAGTAATGCCTCCCTTCAGAAAATCGGAAACTATGTACCCAAACAGATGAGCTTCGTACCTCCGGAATGACCTTTCTTTAGCGACAAAGATTTCGGGTATGAATGTTAGAGTTTTCTGGAATAGGTTTTGGGTGGATTTTTGTAGTATCGGTGATGGGTTAGAAGTTTAACAGAGCTTGGGATGAAATTTTTCTGGAAATTTTCTTCTCTTCGTTGTCTCTCTTTCAATCGGTGGCAAAGCTCGGTTTAAATAGGCAAGGGGAACTGATCGTTTCGTACATTGACATGATCCTCCACGCAAAGATGGCGAGCTACGGAGTAGCCTATGATGAATACGTATCGTGTTTGCTAAAGAACTGAGCTGCTGGGTTTCCAGGATTTGCGGTGTGGTAGGGGAAGTGTGCCGTGCGGTGGAGTTGGCAAAAACTTGGTTTTTTACACCATGCAGCTGAGGATAATACACCGTGCGATAGAGTTGACCCTTTTCTTTGGTCCTTTTGACCTGTTTTGACCCGAAGGGTTGTTCCGAGGTACTTTATGGGATTTCCTTTCATCATCGGGGATTCCAAACAGGTACGAGGATCGAAAATTGGGATGTCTACACATCTCAAGTTTTTTTCTTCTTTTTGAGAGTTCATAGTATTACAGATGATGCTATCATATGGAAAAAAAAAAACTTGCATACAGATCTTATTTTTTATTGCACTAACCTAACATCCTGGCGCCGCTTCTGCGGGGATGCAATGACTTGAGTCACTATGGAAACCCCAAATCCATGGAAATCCACCCATAATTATTTGTTTTGATAAATCAAGGTATCAGGTCAGCTTACTTACACTTCGATTAATTCCTAGAAACTCTCAATCTCACAATCGGTACTGTATTAAATAATTGAACGGCTTCTAAAAAGAACATGCTTATATTCGTTCCACTACTTTATTTGATATCAATGATGTATATGATATGTTTTGGTTTGCTCAAAAAAATTGTTTACCAAACAAAAAATCTTCTTCCACCAAGTACTGGATAACTGTTCGGATCCGTACGTGAGGCTTGTGTTTCATTTTGTTTATTTAGATTGCTTATTTCATTGCGATTCACAAAAAATTATTGCTTATTTCCTTGATGAAGATTGTAGATCATCAGTAAAAAATATAT
The DNA here is from genome assembly GCA_036023075.1 of Gaultheria prostrata. Classification (NCBI taxonomy): domain Eukaryota; kingdom Viridiplantae; phylum Streptophyta; class Magnoliopsida; order Ericales; family Ericaceae; genus Gaultheria; species Gaultheria prostrata. The sequence goes on from JAXBDA010001604.1 coordinate 49,849, forward strand.
TTAGACGCCGCATCATTCATTTTTTTTTTTTTTTTGAGTAAATGAACAATAGATTTTGTTTTCCGAAAGAGCGGAATGCTGGGTAACCAATAATCCACAGTACAATTCGACGCCCTCCTCATCATTCATTTTTTTTTTTTTGAGTAAATGAACAATACATTTTGTTTTCCAAAAGAGCAATGCTAGATGGAAAAAAATTTGTTCACCCTCACCAAAAGACTCCTACACTTCAATTTGTCCACAGAATCAATATACCTTTTGATAAGTATGACATTACTTTGTGGTTGGATCGACACTATTTTTTATAGACCACACACTATTCCAACCAATGATAATGAGTGTTTTGTTAAATGTTATTTCATGCTAGGTACCTAGAAAACTTACCTTGAAAGTGAAATCAATGGTTCAAATTCACTTGGTTATTTATTTGAACCATTAATTTCACTTTTGGAGTAAGTTTTATGAGTACTTAGCATTTTCCTTTCCGAATTTTTTTGTCTACCCATACACTTTCGTGATAGATGTGATACAATCAATGGTGCATTGACTTAACCCAAAAACAAAAATTCAATGTTGCATTGATGAGTATAAGCATTTTTTTTTTTCTGAACGTCTTGACTTTTAGGTCACGGGTGGGTGTTGTGCACCCGGGTGCTAATGCACTTCTCAGCCATCCGATTGTGTTTTGGACAGCTCGGATGTGGTTTGATTTTTTACTGGTAAAAATAAATCAAAATTAAATAAAAATTGCCGAATGCATCCGGGCCGTCCAAAACATGATCAGACGGTCGAGGAGTGTACAACACGGTGCATAGCACCCGCGTGCACAACACCCACAGTTGATCTTGACTTTTAGAGCATCTCCAGTGAATCCTTAAAATGACTCCTAATTAGGCTTCTAGGTGACATGGACAAAATTAGTGAACATATCTTCATTTAACGCTCCAAAGTGACTCCTAAAATAGGCTCTTAGTTGGTGCTAATTAGTTTAGGGTGAAACTTGGGAGCGAAGGGGAGAGAGCGAGAGAAGAGATAGGAGGAAATAGGGGATCCACTTATATTTTTTTAATGCATAAACAAATTATAGGACACACTTGGAGCCAATTTTAGAGATCATATTGGAATACCATTCCACTCTTACATTAGCAAATTTTTAGCCCACAAAAATGGACCTCTCTTATGTGTTCATTTTAGAAGTCATTTTAAAAAACAATTTTAAAGAGTGCAGTGGAGACGCTCTTAATAGCATGTGACTTGCTAACAAAAGATGTAACGGGCCGTTTGGATGGAGGATTTGATTTTGAGTGGATTTGTAATGAGGCGGATTTGAAGCTACCTTAGCTTTGCAAGCGGAGTACATCTGGTAAAGTATCTAGGATTATCAGTATATATAGCGTTCTCATCTAGATAATAGAGTTGGGCTGATGATAGGCAGTGGCGGAACTAAAAATTGTTTTTAGGGGTGTCAAATTTAAAAAGATCAAGAATGAGAAATATTTATATTTTGTTTTAACAACAAAAAGGGCAACCAGCGTAGCAATAACCCCCCCACCCCCCCGGCCTTGACCATTGGGGTTCCCAACTCATTGTGGAATATCTAGTTGAACCATAGCTACTGTCCGAAGAGGACATGTTGTCACCACAGCACCACCTAGGCGACTGGTTGGCCAAAGGCCCTCTACGCAAATCCACACAAATCCCAGCAATTGCTTAGGAGGGATTCGAACCTGGGAGGTCCATGCACGGGGAGGGAGGAGAATCATATCTCACTCACTCTGACCAACTAAGCAACCAAATTTATTATGATACAAGATTAAAATTTCACAAGACAACAAATATAGACAGTTTCCTTTTTAATTCTTCAAGGATAAAGCCTAGTTCTTTTATTGATAATGTAAAATCTCTAACTTACTGGAGAAAAACCTCGCAAACCTAATATAGGTTTTCTTTCTAATGTAAAATCTCCACTTATTTATTTTGTTTTATTGAGTTAATAGTCATATTAGAGTCCTACTCACAAATTAAAGTTAATTATTCATCACCAATAATATTATGAAAATAAATTCCAAGGAGTTGGCAAAGTGGTCATACCTTTGGGCTTAAGGTTTGCTCACACCTAAGATCTTAGGTTTGATACTCCTTGCCAACAAATTCTTGGAGTCATTGGGGTTATGCTCGGTCGTTACCTCCAGGGTCCCGGAATTAGTCGAGGTACACGTAAATTAGTTCGGACATCTGGTTATCAAAAAATAATAATATATGAAAATATCAAATTATATGTAATAACATATGTACACGTGCATTTTTTGAAACCAAGAGGTTCCTTGAACCCCTCAATTTGGGAAAATGATATGGGTACACCACTTACGCACACCAGAATTATGTGGCAGATGAGGAGAAGCCCAATGTGTGGCCCACCTAAAAACCGAGTGGCTCCTCATCCACCGTGTAATAATCCGAAAATTTTAATAAAATTTAGGATTATTTAATTTCGTTTTGATTACTTTAATTTCGTTATTCAATTTCTAATTTCACTTAGGACCCTTAATTTGCAATTACTACGGTTTATACTTTAATACTTCCTAATTGCTACAAATTCGACCCTAAGGCACGTTTACTTTTTAATCGCGAGCATTACATTTTTATAAATTCATTTCATACATAATTATATACTTTTATACACATACACAAGCA